>CM039680.1:228753507-228796007 GCA_022537955.1 Schmidtea mediterranea
TGAAAGAGGGTGTGTCGAGAGTGTGTCTTTTGGCTCAATATTCTTGCACTCAACTTCGATAAAATAGACATAAAATTTTAAACAACAATCGGCTTAAAATCACTAACACCGAGTAGTCCAGTGGGCACTCATTAAATAAAATGTGAACACAAATAGATCATCAGGCCAAAGAAAGGGAAAGGGTAGCGGGGAAAATTGCGAAATCGTTGCAACAGTTAAAATAAATAGCCATCGGAAAAAGATTAATCCGAACGCCTAAAATCATGAAAAGGAATATTTTAAGTAATATATAAGAACTAAACAAATTATTTTGAGTAGAGACAGAAAATATGGGCGGAACACTGCGCAAATTTTCAGAAATAATTAAAATATTTATCAGAAAACTATAAATTAGGGTGAAACGCTGCCCAAATTTTCCGAATTAATCAAAATACTCGAAAATTATAAAATAAAAGTGGAGCACGCCTCAATTGTTTGTATAATATTCTAAATACACTTTATCGAAAACTGTAAAATAAGGATGGAGTACGGCTAAATTTTTATACAAGTAAAATATTTTTATAAAGCTAAAGAATAAGTACGAATCCTAATAATAATAATAATAATAATAATAATAATAATAATAATAATAATAATAATAATAATAATAATAATAATAATAATAATAATAATAATAATAATAATAATAATAATAATAATAATAATAATAATAATAATAATAATAATAGTAAATATAAATATAATAGTAATGGGAGTAATAAGAATAATAATAATAGTAATAGCAGTGATAATGGATTAGAATATTACATATAATAGTTACAATGATATTGTTAGTAACAATAATAGTGGGAATAGTAGTTATAATAGGGATAAAGGTAAAAGAGATATTGTGAGGACATTTAACATAACAAAGGGTGTGCAGGCCATGGTAAAAATCGATAATACGAACAACGATAAGAAGGACTATGGGAAAGGACATAACAATGAATGATATAGCGGTATAGATTAACAACATTTGAAAGAAATAAGAGAAGAATTGGACCTAAAAATCGAAATCGAGCACAGGCCTTCTATCGGCAGGTCGTTGGACCCATGTATCATTCGGTAAATTATAGTATTAGTAATAGTGCTCACTTTTTGCGGACGATCCACCCACTCGAGCCCAGTTCCAACGTTGCTAAGCAACGGTGTCGAGTGGTAATCGAAAAATATTTGTATTCGGTTATCTGGGTAACAACCATTTAGCTTCAATATCTCAACACCCAGAAACTCACCACTACTCTGACCCATAACTGAAGTCTCTGAAATGTATTGGCTTTGCGTTTCTATTTTGTCTAATTGAATATTTTGACAATTCTATATTTATGCATTTTTTCATCTATTATTTCTGTCTTTTTATATTTTTAGTTCTCACACTTGTACCAAAACTATTCTTTTCCGTTATAATGTCTTCTGATTTACTGGGAATTATTTTTTTGATTATAATTTTTCTAGCAAAACGTTCCTCTTTTCAATTCCTTTTCAACTCTTGTCATCACTTATGTTGGGCTTAGAGCCAAAACTAAAACAAAAAAATAAAAAGAGGAGAATAAGGGAAATGGTCACTGCACATACACATGCACCGCAAGAAGAGACCAAAAAATAAAATAAAACATATTAATTAAAACAAATTAAAAATATAACAAAATTAAATAAAAACAAATAATTAATTAAATTCTTAAGAAAGCCTACAGTTGCAGACAGAAACATACGAGAAAAGAAAAAAACTGCCAAAACCTTGCAAAATAAGGTTTAGAAAAAACACATGCAGAAGAGGCAACCAGGAAACAAAATATTGGGGTTAAACAATAATATTGTAAGAAAATAATAATAAAAATAAAATCCAATAACAAATATTCATATATCAAAAAATAAAGAAAAATGTATAAAAATTTATAAAAATAATTCAAAATAAATAAAATAATTAAAAAGCCCCGAAATGGCGAAATATCGCCTATTGGTCGCACACAGACACAAAAAGAATATATAAGCATTGACAAATTTCATTCAAACACTCTCTTTTCAACTAAATTCAATTTTCATTTTTACTGCTGAAAACTTTATTTGAATTACAAAGTAAGGATGTTTTAGTTTTCTGTATTTTTATGTTAATAATTTGGTTAATTTTTATGCTAATATAATGTTCATAATGCTTCATTTCCATGCTATGTTAAAATAATTATCTTTACAAATTATATACGAGGAACCACTTAAATTGCTATATATTACACGTATTGAAATAGCCTCGGATAGGTAGATCGGTGATCCGGCTAGTGAATTCAGTTCCCTAGTTGTGATCGCGGGTCGAGCCTATCCGAAATCTCAGTCTGTCCGCGACGGGGCCTAGCAAAATGGCACAGGACCCTCCCCGTAGGGCGTGGTTAAACAACTCACAGCGTCTGATAGAAACGTCGGCCGGAGTGAGAACTTAAAATCATGGAAAGTGCGACTTTAGTTAAGGGGGAATAAATTTTTGTATCGAAAGTTTAAAATATTGTCGGAAAATTAATTGGAAAATCAAGCAGGATAGGATAAGATAGTGTAGGAATGTAAAGTTGAAAGTATTTTTCCAAACGTTGAATGATATAATCTGACAGAAGAGAGAGTTGTTTATTGAAGTGACCGCAGAGGGTTGTAACTACTTAAAATCATGGGAAATATACCGGGAGTTAAGGAACTGCTAATCAAATTTTTAATATAGGGAAAGATAAAGGTAAACTAGTACAAATGCAGTCGATACCGTGATTAAACAAATGAAATAGGAAATTTACCAAAAAATAAGGGAGGAACACTGCCCAAATTTTTGAAGGATACCTTTATAAATAACGGGTAAAGATGACAAATAAGTATGGAAATTGTAGGAATAGAGGAGTAAGAACAAAGGATATAGAAAGAGAAAGGCGTAAGACCTTTCATCGGCAGTCCAGAAACCGAAAGTGAAAATATCATGAGGAGTAGTTCTAGAAATGGAGCTCACCTGCTCATGAATTTTCAACCCTTATGTACAGTACCAACATGGCAATCACCATGGGTAAATAGGAGGGATAGAATAATAATCTTGATGGCGTTTAGGTGGTAGATACACAAAAACCCTAGAAAAAATAAATAAAAATCCACCCTATTCGCCAACACTTACCTCGACTCTTATGTTCCATATATTTTTAATGTAAGGTTTTTTCATATACTTTCTTTCTTCGTCTGACCTTATTTCATTTATAAGTACCTCATAATTCACTCTTTGAAACGTAGCTGATATTGCATTAAGTCTAAAAAGCATCAATTTGAATCCATACTACCGAAATTTCGTCCTAAACACTGATTTTTGTATTCCATCTTCAGATATTTGTATTTGATTGAATATACTTGAGAGATCGAGTATCGAGAAGTGACTGGATTTTTCTATGGTGTCGAAAACTTTGCTTGTTGACGGTATTGCAATTATAGTTTTTTCTTTATTAGCATTTAGATTTATCAAAACTTCGAATGTTTGAGCTTCAATATGTAGAATTAGCTAAACATCAAAATCAGTTCAACTGCAGTATCAACATTGTTGCAGGAGATACATAATTCTTTGAAATTAAAAATCGCAAATTAGATAGATCTGTATCTGCAATGATTTCAGATAATCTACAGGATACATCTAATTAAAATATAACTCGCCAAGTGTAAAGTAAAAGGTTAGACTCTGTTTAAGAAAAAATTCAAGACGAGAGTAAGGGTATTGGTTCTAAACAGTGGATATTTCTCAGACTAAAAAGTTGTAGTTTGTTAGGTAATACTTATATCACAAAAGCAAAAGGGTTAACATTGAAAGATACGAACATAAAACACAAGTATTATCTTGATTGTTACAATGGATTAGAAATACCTAGGTTATCTCAATTTCGAATAGGTAGCAGAAACCATCAATTGTATAGTTTCAGAACATCTAAAGTCCCACTTATAAATAATGACAATAAAAGGATTTGGGTGAGAAAGAATGAAAGTCTGGCATATACATGATAATGAATAGCAACCAATAATCATACAACTGCTCATAGTCTCGTCATCAAACTGCTCATCAAACCTAAGTGTTTATCAGCCTTTTAATCAAATCATTAAAAATCAAGTGAATATCATTCTTTTGTCCATTTAATATATGTATGTTTGTTTCTGATGTTAATTATCTATTGTTATATTCATAAAAAAATTATTATTTAAGCTTACTAATCATTATATATGTATTATGAATATTTAAAAATAAATAAAATTAAATAAAAATAAATAATTGAAAAAAATAATTAAATAAATAATTTTAATTATGTTTTAATTATCAACAAAAAAGAACAAATCAATTTTAGTTGTTCCTCAATTCCAATAAGGGTTTTATTACCTTGGTTTATTGTAGGGCTTTCAATATTGTATCTTTCAAAATATTGTATCTATAAAATTTTTAACGTTTAATCAGAATTATCGTCAATAAGTAAGCCAAGTAAGTAAAAATATTAATTTAATATTTTTTAAATTAATATTTTATATTTACAGTACTTTCTTCAGTGTTTTAAATTAAAATATTGTTTACTATTTTGAAATTTATTGTACAATCGTATTTCTAAATTGCATACGCTGTAAGTAAGTATATTGAAAAAATGATAGCTGAATGCGGTATTTTTAATTAATATTATTTTATATTTAGGTCTTTATTAAAATAGAAATGGATGTCTACAAAGAATATTTTACAGGAAGTAATTCAGCAGTATGAAAACATTAGGTTAACCTTAGAAGAAAATATTTGCAAAATTAACTAACTCTTTCCTTCTTTGGAGCGTAAAAAAATCTCTTACTGAAACGTTGTTACTTTTAACTGCACTAGATAGACTTTCATTTAATGTTTTATGCCATTCTTTGAATCTGTGTGCAGCCTTAACTGCCAAGGGATTTAAAAAACTGCCTTCATCACCAAGTACGATTTGTAAAATTTTTTTAGACTACGCTAATGAAAAATAAGAAATTCTGTTAAAGCTGAAATTGCTGTCCATCGAAAATTAGGAGAACGAGTTTCTCTGTCATTTGATTAATGAACATCATTACGAAATCGGCGATATATGAATATAAACATACATGCTAAAAAACCAAAATTCTGAAGCTTGGGTCTAGTTCGTATTATTGGTACAATGATGGCATATCACGTCCACAAGTGATACCACATCGATGCGAATCGTTAGTCTCCAAACTTAAAAAAAAGAGATCGCTCTATTTGTAAATGGAGGCTTATATGGCAATTACTTGAAGCGTGCATATAAATATTTAAAAACAATAAAACCAACCAGCATCGAGTCAGAAAGAGCCTTTTATTCTGCAGGTTTATTTTGTAATAAATTACGAAGTTTTTTGGGTAATAAGGTTCTAGACAAGCTCTGTTTCCTCAGATGCCACTTACAGCAACAAAAAAAAGCTTAGTCAAGAATTTTAATATGAATTACTGGATATATAAAGTTACTAATTACTAATATAATATAAATTATTAATAATTTAAATAAAAAGATTAATGTTATACTGAATTTAAAAAATAAAATGCTAGTTTTTGTTAGTTTCTATCTTATATTATTTTTTTTCCATCAGGGGAAGCCAATCCCGGGATCGGAACTTATGATCAAGATTGGAAGCCCTAGTTCTGACTTGTTAAATAAGTCAAAAAATACAAAGTCACTAAAAGATTTTGTTAGAAATAGTTAATCAGATATTTGAAATAATTAATAATATCTTCCAATATATATACATACAATTATGCAATATTATACGAGATGGCATTGTTGTTAATGATTGCATAAAAAATAAACCTATAGAAATACCTTTTCTCTCAAATACGTCCACTAAAACTTTAAACCACATCGTATGACGTTGTGTGGCCTGGAGCGAAAAATAATGCTGAAACGGTCTATAAATGTATCATTAGTTTGATAAGATTAGAAGTGATGTCCAGAAATGAATATTAAAAACTTTGTTTTAATATTCAGAATTAATTAGACATTTTTTGATTTTAATAAAATTTAGTATCAATTATATTATGACTTTTGAAGAGATTGTAACTGGCCACTACGCCGAAAAAATCGAACCAATTCACGCGGTAACAAGAATTTAGCATCTAAAGCTGATTATGGAATCTTTACCTAAACAGCCGAAATAAATTTTAATGTCAGAAGATTCGATGACCGAAGCACGACGAAAGCAGAACAATGGCTCAAGGAAATTGAAGATTAGATGCTCCTTAATGATTTGAATTTAGTAAATATTTTTAAGTTACTATCGCCTGAAGAGGCGTCTATCCTTTGGAAAGAATTTAAAGACATCTCCACGACTAGTAAATGATTTAACGACACATTTACAAAAAAGAAGTCCATTATGAATAAAACTTGTAAATCATCATCAGTGAGACAAAATCACAATGAAAGATTAGCTACTTTTGTAATTCGAGTAAAGAAACTCGTTGACGAAGTTTATGACTGTGGAAATTCAAAAGAAAACATCGTCAAACTGATTTTATGGAACAGAATTCGGAACGACCGTTTGAAAGAAAATATATCGACAAAGGCCTAATATTACAAGAGAAGAAATTAGAAATATAGCAAATGTATATGAAGCACGAAAAGGTTACCATACAAAAGAACAATCTGAAGAAGTTCAAGCAGTAGTTAAATTGACTTATGCAAACATTACTCAAGATAATCAAAAGCAATGGATTCAAAAATCTTTTAATAACAGAATATACCCAAATCGTCAAACAGAAATAACGTGCCAAAATAGAAACGAAAGACAATTTGATAAGCTGAAACCCGTGGCAGAACAATATAATGAAAGGACAACTACGGAGCGTAGACCACCACCTTTAGTTTCAATGAACATATCGCGCTGAAGATTTATAATAGATATTGTGGTTTACCAGAACTAGTAGAAGAAAGTTTATAACCTGGTCAATACTCTTGTTGTGAACAAAATTACCATATGCGATTTGAATGCAGTAGGTAGTTAGTAGCACTCTGCGCCCACACACCATTGCATACTAATATAGGGGGAGGGAGGGGGGGGTTTCTCGTGATTATTTTCTGTGTGTATTGATTACTCAATGATGTAATTTTGTGTGTGCAATTTAATTAATTTTTTTGTGTGTATTTTGTTTCAAAATTTTTTAAGTTGATTTTGTGTGTATTTTTTTTCGAAAAATTTAAATGTATTTTTAAGATGAAATTTTAAATGTATTTTAAAAGATGAAATTTTAAGTGTATTTTAAAATTTTTTTAAGGATTACATGTTTTTAATTTAAATATTTTATATGAAAATTTTAGTTTGATTTTTGAAATATTTTTTTAATAAAATTTTGAACAAAATAATTATTAAATTTTTATGATAAATTTTAAAATATATAATGTTTTAAATGATTTAAAATTTTATACATAAAACTATTATAATTGAATAAAAAATGATATTGTTAACATAAAATATTAATAATAATAATAATAATAATAATAATAATAATAATAATAATAATAATAATAATAATAATAATAATAATAATAATAATAATAATAATAATAATAATAATATTAATAATAATTCAACCAATTAAAATCTTTATAAAAAACTATAAACTGGTAAAAGATCAAAATCTCTATAAAAAACTATAAACACATAAAATAAACTCGTAAAAGATCAAAATTTATTTACATCATCACAAATTTGCTTATAGTAAGCTTTTCTTAGCTCAGCCAACAAAATATGTACAACTTCCTTCTTTTTGTAGTCCCTGCAGCATCTGCATCTAAATGGACAAGTCAACATTGAGGGATCTGCACAAACAATGCAGTCATCTAAACATTTCCGAAAATGAATAATATTTAATAATAAATTTTAAATTGATAACTTTTGTTTTTTACTAAATTTTTAAACTTTGTAATAAAAATTAACCAACAAATAAAAAAACAAACAAATTTATACTATAATGTTTATTTAATAAAAATCTTCATCTTCTTCATCATCGTCAGAGAACTTCACATCATCTATATCTATTAGTTCTTCCTCGAAGTTATGTTGCTGAATTTCATCTGTTGTAATTTCTACACCTGATACATTTTCTCCAATAATTTCTTCAATAATTTCATCAACAGCGACGATTTCTTCATCAGCGACAATTTCTTCAACAATTTCAATTTCTCCAGATACATTTATATGCCAGTATGCTAAACTTTTATTTTTACCCACTCAAACCCTTTTATCATCTCTATTTGTAAGTGCTACTTTACTATTTTTGAAACTATAAAGTTGATGATTTTTTGTCTCTATTCTAAATTGTGGTACCGAAAAGACTGAGTTTTTCTCATAACACTCTTTATAAGATTTATGAGTTAGATCGGTATCCTTTAACGATATACCCTTAGCTTTTAGACAAGAAGATTTACCTAACAAACTGTAACATTTTGGTCGAAGGAAAACCCATTCGTCATAACCTTCTCCCTTACTTTCGTCTTTAAATTTTCCAATGACCGAATCATGTTTTTTAGAATAAAGTGTATGAGTAGAAGGGTAATTAGATGTATCCAAAAGATTATCCTTAACCATTTCAAACAAAAGAACATCTAGTTTACAATTTTTAATCTCCAAGAAGAAAGAGTCTGTATCTCCAGCAACTATATTGATCTCACAATTAAATTGTTGTCGATATTTTTCCAAGTCCTTATACTGGAGATCATACATTCTAAGTTTCGACAAGTCAAGCACTGATTGTCCTATATAACTTGGTCGATCTAAACATATCGAATCAGGATTTAACAACGCAGCTATAAGATCATTGTCAATTGATTTTTTAAAGGTAGGTTTCGAAGTATAAGTCACAAGTTTTTTATCTGTTGTGCAAAGACGCAAATTCATTCTCTTTTTCAGATTTTCAACAGTTTTTCCATATAAACTGTTATTTAACAACTTATAATAATTTTTATCTAGTGTATTTGTACTTTTAGCTCGAAGTTCAGTGTTTATGTCGATGTACTTTTTAAAAATATTAGACTGTTTGAATCTTACTCCGCGATTAACATGTGTCACTTTAACACCGAGAGACATGTATAATTTTAATAATCGCCAATGAATTACATAGTTATATTTAGGATAATGAGTCAGCAACAATTTTCCAACCTTTGAACCCTCAGGTTTCATTTTCTCAGCTGCAATTGGAAAATCATCTAACTTAACATGAAGCTCAGAAGGAATCTCAAGATCAACTTCAAGAGTATACCCACATGACAAAGATTCAAGATCCAAAGTCAAACAATCAGATAATATTGTATCAAATCCGTCAAATATCCAATTAAATTCACCACAAGGTAATGGTTGACTTAAAGCCCAACCATATAAATTATTAATATCAATATATAGTAAGTCTGTGTTTTCGTCGGTTTTAACATAGTGTTTATTAACAAAAGTAAGACCACCTCTAATACCTCCCTCGTAAAAGCTAAACATTTCATTTTCAGTAATTAATTCTATAGGTTCATTCAATGACATTAAAGCAGAAGACCACGACATTCCAGGAATTCCAAAATAATTTAAAGGTTCTAATCTATTGTGTGCTATCGATTTCGTTCGAAATTGTTGAAAAAAAGTCAGCCAAAAGAAAACAATCTAGTTTCAGGTAAACTTTCATATAAACAAGTAAAGTCCTACAATTAGTTTCATTCCAAATAAGCAGAGCTTTTTCATATTCAGCCTCAGTGACACCTTTCCAAATCAAGGGTAATTCATAAGTATCGTGAAGAACATCTAAACTAGTTGCAAAATTGTACGGAAAGATCCTCTTTTCATCAACTATAGACCCATTAAAAACTGATTGAGTCAAAGGCAAAGTCGTCAAGGTTTTAACCGCTTTTGCTAAAGAATCATTTACAAATTGATAAGAATCAATAAATCTCACACTAATTTTTCCCAACTGAGCAATTAATGAAATAAATTTTTCAGATGTTAATGGAATACATCCTAAAGCCCAATTTTTAAATTTACTCAATCCATATTTTAATATATGATGCATATCATATCCCTTTAAGTTATGGAAAATAATTGGTAAAACTTTGTTTATTTTTCTATTAATATTACAGTTATTGCAAGCAGCACCCAAGTATTCCCCAGTAAAATGATCATGATCTCTCACTGGATCCACAATATCTTTCAAACAAAGATAGCATTTTACAAATGTATCAAATTGAAACTGTTGTAAGTTTGTTAATTCCTTAATTGTTTGATTTCCCATTTTGTAATAATACGGTAATACTGTATATTTTGCTATTTTTTCAACTGTTTTTAAAAATTGTTCCACACAATCTTCACCTATAAATTCTTTATATATTGTACTCCCATCAAAATTATTTATTAACAAAAGTCCTGTCGAAATGGGTAAATGTATTTGATGGTGTACGTTGTCCTTTGGCAAAACAGATTCGAAATCTGCATATATAACATATGGTGGGGTTACAGTTTTGGACCAATCAGTGAATATAATAAACTTATTTTCCAGGAAAGTATATAAAGTTGTCCCTAACTGATTTCTGATACATAATATCTCATGCTTGTCCAATGCTTTTTTATCTCTAAATCGGTTCAGACATCTATGACACCATAATGATTGAATTCTTTCTATTGTTTTATCTTTACAATTCAATAACCTATTGAGTGATGTAATTCCTACATAATGATATTGTTCTCCTTTATTTAATAGCAATAAATTAATAATTGTTTCTTCTGTAACTTTGGACCTATGAATTATGTTTAAAAATGGATGTTTTAAAACAAAGTCGTGGTGTTCGGGTTTAGCTGTTTCGTCATAACTAAATATATTAATTATTAGTCCTTCGTTATTTGACTCAAACTTTCGAATACCATTTAATTTCATGGGCATATCATTTGGGTCATAATTTAATTCATTTAGATAATTAGTGTAACTATAACTATCTTTTCTATGTCCACTAACAATCTCTTCTTTTTTAAGTATCGACAATATGCTATAGATAAAATATAAATTATCACTATTTTTTACATTTATTATACAGTTTTTGTTAGCCAATTGTTTTGGTGTTTTTATATAACTTCTACCACTTAACCTACTGATGTTACTTATTTTTGTTACTATAAAGTAAATTTCAGTTATTTTTCTAATAACCCAACTACTCCCTAACTCTGTAATTGAAGATATCTTTTCATTTATCTTTTGTATACCATCGTCAAAGAATGATTGGGTAAGTGGTCTTGAGCTGTTGCTAATATTATTTAATTTTATCTCTCCATTTTTCTCGAATTCAATTTCTATTCCAAATTGAATTTTTACATATCTAAGTTCATCTATTATCTCTCTTAACTTGTTAATTATCTCTGTAGAAAAAACAATCTCTTTAATGTTCAAGTTGGTCGTATCTATACTAATTATTTTATGTGTACCTCGTAAGTCGCTTTGGATTATAGGCAAATTTCCTCCTATTTGTATATTGTCATTTTGCCCCATGTGTACCTCTTCCATCTCTCCATCCCATGAATCCATCGATTCGATATCTTCCATCTCTTCAACTGCTCTAACCCAGGAATCCGTCGATCCGTTATCTTCGTCCGCTTCATTATCTTTGTCCGCTTCGTCAGCTTCATCCGCTTCATTATCTTCGTCCGCTTCAACAACTTCGTCTGCTTCCATTGTTTCATTCACCAGTCCAATATCTTCATTTAGGTATTCCAAAATACTATTTATAGAATCTGTTGTATGTTCACTAATGGGTTCGCTTATAGGGGTAATTTGGATGCTGCTTAATTTAATTGCTCCTGGTCTTTTAAATAATTTAATTTTTTTATCATAAAACTGGCGCAAATGATTTTTATGATGGTCATAAAAGTCTAAATAGGGAATGGGTTGGGAAGTTATGCATACGGGACATATAAAATAAATTGAATTATGGTATTTTTTACCATAATACTCTTCCATTTTTTTGTGACATTTTATTTTATTATGCACAATTAATTAACAATAATTGGGGTATAATTTACCTAGTAATAAAAAAAAATTAATTAAATTATTGAAATAAATGTGCAAGTATGCAACCAATAAAAATCGCTTATTTACTATAAATAAAAATATTTTTGATGAAAAAGCAAGAATATCGAAAATATATGAAATACTCCTAGAAGAAAACAGTACAGCTGTTATTGGGATGACATTTAACCCTCCTGTTCAATACCTTCAATACAGTATGAACTATTTAAATTTCCATATTACATATACATTCAAAGTAATGTTTATTTTAATTTAATTTGATTAATTATTTTTTAGGAATCGGTTAATTTAAAAGCTTATGATTACAATATTATGATTGGAAATATTGAAGAGGAAGATCAAAAAAATATTTCAGATATTCTCCATTTGTTGAATAACGAAATGGTTTTTAATGAAAAATTTTCATTTATTAATTGTGAAAGCCAATTGAAGGATCAAGTACAAGATAATAAAAAATATAAAATTCAGCTAATTATTAAAGGAGTCAAGATTAACAAATCTATTATCAAACCTATTTGGAAAATCCAAAATGTTGTTGAATAAATTTTTTATCTTTTATAAAGTTAAGTTTTGTTGATTTTTATAATTTGTAACTAATAGTAAACACATCATTTAAAAACCAAAAGTTTACCTCGAATATCTATTATTTTAATAAAAAAATTTGAGCAGGGATAATTATTGACAAATTATATGCAAAAACTAGTTCTCTTATATAATAAAATATAGTGGTCAGTCTTTATATATAAAAAAAATCAAGGGGTCTGCCCTTATTTTCGATTAAAAATAATAAAGGGGCGTCAGTCCTTCATTATAGCTAAAAAAATACATGTTTTTAAATAATATAAAAAAAAATCAAGGGGTCTGCCCTTATTTTCGATCAATAATAATAATAAAGGGGCGTCAGTCCTTCATTTTAGATTAAATATATATAACATGAAAAAATATATGATTTAAATAATATATTAATAATAAAATCCAATAAAAAACTTACATTTTCGAACATTAATCGAATTATCCCCTTCAGAATCAGAGAATGGCAAATTTCTATCTAAAGAAATATTAAATAAATTGATAATTTAATAAATTTTACTTGATTCGTTATTTGTAATTATCGGATGATTACTTTCTGCATAGCTTTGTTGAATATAATCTAAAAATAAAGTTAAAAATTATTTATTAAAAATTAAAATCTTACTGGGTTCATTCCCTCCATAGTTTTGATGATAAAATTCAGAATATATTATATCTAAAGAAATTTTTAAACTGATTTAATAAAAATGAAAATATTACTTGGTTCATTTCCTTCATAGATTTGAGGATGATAAAATTGCTGGTTCATTATATCTAAAGAAATATTAAATAAATTTATTAAAAATTAAAATCTTACTTGGCTCATTCCAAATCATATATTGATCTCCTCCATTGATTTGCGGATAGAATTGTTGGTTCATTATATCTATAGGAATATTAAATCTATTTAATAAAAATTAAAATCTTACTTGGTTCATTTCCTTCATAGATTTGTGGATGATAAAATTGTTGGTTTAATATATCTACAATTTGAGGATAATTTTGTTGATAAAATTCAACATAAGTTTGTGGATAAAATCCATTATGTTGTGGAAATAATAAATTATCTAAAATATATAGTAAATTCGTATTAAAATATAAATTTAAAATTACTTGATTCATATTTGTTATTATTGTTATTAAAGTTGTTCATTTTCTAAAATTGAATAATAATAATTAAATATTTAAAAGAAAATTAAACTTTTTTGTAAATTATGACAAATGATAAAAAATGTTTTTTGATATATTCAAATGTGTGTATTTATTTTTGACCAATCAAAATCATGCATCTGCACTTGTATTAATCAACATTATCAATCAACATTAATCACATTACCAATCTACACAAAATCATATTAAGAAATAAACACAATGATACAAAATTTATTTAGAGAACATTGATTTAAACCAAGCTAAGCAATGTTGGCCACAAGTTTTTGTCAATGGATTCTAATAGCGAATTTGATTGTATTCAATTGGCATCAACATTGATTCTAGTTTTGATATCAATAAAGGGGGATAATAGAATCCCATTGGATCAAATGCATGTATTTTATCCGGTTTCACGTAAATAGCAAGCCAATGTTCTCCACTGAGATTAGCTTATTGAGTATTTACAATCAAAGCTTTGTTGATATTGATATATGAAATTTTGTCCAATGGAAAAACACCAATAAAATTTTTCCCAATTAGTTTTTTAGCAATAGTTTGTATCTGAATAGAACTAAAATTAATAAATTAACTGATTAATTAAATTACTTACTTCATTTTTAACCATAACTAATAATACTTTGGTTTATAGTGTGTTCAACAATGTTTTTTCAAACAAGTACTGTACGGCTTGATGTAATTTGAATTTCTTTTTCAAATACTCCGTATACAAGTACTGATACAGATTCGGTTAATGGATTTTCAAATTTTATATCTAATCTTAAATTTCCACTTTGAGGTAACTGACTTTGATTAAGATCGAAATCAGGTGCCAATACAAATGTAAAAAAGGATATTTATTTTTATAGTCTGACAAGGTAATACCGCAATTCATATTTTTATTAAGATAACCCATATTCCTAACAATACTTTGCATATAACTAGAACTATAATTATCATTGGCAAAATCTTGACTATATTTTTTACGATAATCATTTCCTTTACTTAGTGTTAAAGACTTGACATTAAAGTGTTCAAATATTGAAAATGTTTCCAAATACGATCCTCCATATCTTTTATTCCCTTAGAAAGCAACAAGAATAAAATTTGGTAGTCGTCTATCACCAAATATTTGCTCCTTATAAAATGAAGATGAACCCATTGGCAATGAAAATTGAACAACTTCCTTACTTTTCATTGGATAAATTGCATTTCTATTAGCAAGCCCAATTTGGTGACCAGCTAAAACTGACGGTTCAACACGAACTCTTCTAACCATCAACTTTGCATCTAATAATATTATTTGTGGAATTATTTTTGTACATGTTAAACTTCTTTCAGTATTGGATCTTGTTAATTTAATTTGAACACTAACACCAGGTAATAAATATTTTGGTTGATCAAAGAAATCTAATTGAAGTGGGGAACAAACACTGATTGGTTTTGATTTTGAAATCCAAATTTTTCTTTTTGTGTCATTTTCATCGTAACCCATTCCACCTAAACAAGTATGTTTTGTATCGTGATAGTAATTAATAATAGTTTCAATCATTGCCTTGTGTGTGAATACATCATTACTTCCTTCAATTTTATTAGAATTAAAAATTACTTCAACATCTTTAAAAAGAGTTTGGAAAAAGAAATTGTTTGCAGTAACATCTGATTCATTAGATAAATTTTCCCCATTGCTATTTAGAACTTTCATTTGGATGTAGAGTAATGTATCGTTCAAATCCAAGAATTCGGTTTGAGAGCTATTAATGTAAAATTGAATTGAGGTGTTTCCTTGATCTGTAATTGAATTCACTGGATAAATATCTTCAAAAGAACCATTTTCAATTACTGCTTGAGGAGATGGTCTATCAAAGATGCATAATTCTGATTTTGCACTAATCATGACTGGAATATAGTTCCGTATCCTTTCATTCTTTTGTTTATATGTTTCTTGATAATTTTTCGACGTTTAATTGTTCTACCTTTTTGTTCTTTATTAAATACATCAGAAACTTTGTTAATAACAGAAGGTAAGTGTTCCATTACAGATGGTATAGAATCTTTAATTTCAGATATTGCATTTGATTTTAAAGCAGGTAAGAATTGTGCATTATTATTTATTACGTCATTAGCAGTTTTCATACCAAAATTTCCAATACGTTTAAGAATAGGTAGTGCGAATCGCCCAATTGTTTTTAACCAACCAGATCCATATTGTTTACCTACAAAATAAGTTAAATCCCCACCATTTTGATGTGAGCTATAAAAGTTTACAATATCTGGATTACTCATTTATTTTACGGAAATGTAATGTCAAGTAAGTTTTGTCTTGTTTACCAAATATATATTTTCCACTGTCATCACGAATATTGATTTCTATATTGTTTATATACGAGGATGATACTGGTAAATACATTGGATTTTTCTCAATGAATTGAACAAGGTCGTCTTTTTTATGTTTTTCTATCCAAACACATTTATTAAGGGGAACACTTAATTCCCCCACAAGAATTGGTTCAATAATATTTGTATAAATCATCATTTGTATATTTCTTTGCATTATAGCTGGTAAACTAGATCTAACAATGATCTTTTCACTATAAGATTCATCAATTAATCCCAAACTAAGACCCAACAGTTTACTAAATTTAACACTTCTAACATCTTCTTCCAATTCAATTTTAACAAGTTGATCTTGTTTAATTTCACACGACTTGAAAGGATGGGGATAAGATGTCATTAACTGATCTGTGACTTGTGAAAGTTCAGTAATGAATAAATTTTCTTTAAATGTCTCAGTATACTCTACATCATAATAATAAGTTATAGTTAATCGTATAGTATCAAATTTTGATTTCTTATTTGGTATACGTATCTGATTCAATTCATCATTAAATTCTACTTCTTTTTTATTAAACCCCAAGCAATTAGCTTCTTCAATACTATCAAATGCTACTTTGAATGGAAAATATTTACAATTAATGTTCAAAATTTTATTGTCAATATATATCAGATAAAATGTAGAGTTGTGACTAAATGTACAGTCTCCTTCAATAAAATAAAAATATTCATAACTGTTATGTAATGTACTCTTGGTATATTTGATACAAGAGTTGTTATAAAATGGAAAATTATTGTACACAAAAGTGAATTCAGTTAAAGCAACTTCCCATTCACCATCCAAGTAAATCTGATTTGGAAATTCTACATTAAACTTTCCAGCTTCATTATTTGGAAATGTAAGTGGACAACTATTACTAGGTAAATTCACGTAAAAATCTCTTTTATTCATTTACTTTTCTAAAATGTAACGATAAATGTGTTTTGGTATCTTTGCTGAATTTTATTAATTTCCCACTATCATCTCAAATATTTATTTCAATGATGTTTATAGTTGAATACGATACTGGAAGGTACATTGAATTCTTCATTTCTAATTGTACAATTTCTCCTTGATCATATTTTTTAAACCAAATTGATTTTAATAGTGGAACTCTAACATCACCAACATTTATTGGTTCGATAATATGAAATTTGTTGATGATGATGTAATAATTTTGGAATTTTTGTGCCTAGTATAGTGCCTGTAAAGTTTGAAAATTTTAATCCCAAAGATTTAGCTAAATTTGTGTCAAAAGATATATTTTTAATGTCATCTGCAAGTGTTATTTTGACCAATTCATTATCTTGAATTATCAATTCTTTAAAATGAGAAGGATTAAATGACAACAAATGACCTTGTAATTCTGATAAAGTGTTTATGAATAAATTATCTTCAAAATATTTTTCAAATTTTGATTTTCTTCGTAACTTATAATTATCCCAAATTGTTCCATAACACCATCATCAGTAAATTTTGGTAATTTTATTCGACAATGATCCTCTTCACAAATGATTTGTGTAGATTTTAGTCCAAAACTAAACGCATGTTGAATATCAGGGAATGTTACTTTAAATGGAACATGCGGACAGACAATAACCAAATTCTCATATTTTTCAATAAATATGTCAACATCTGGAGTATATTTTGGATTTATTAATTCATAAGTATGATTTTGATTATTTATTTTCAAATACTTTATTTCACTACCACTCTTTACAGATTCATAACGTATACAAGAATTACTATAATACGGAAAAGGATTATACACAAAAGTAAAATCAATCAATGCAACTTCCCATTCATCATCCAAGTAGACAGAATTTACTTGTACATTAAAATTACTAGCTTCGTTATTTGGATAAATAAGTGGACAACTATTACTAGGTAAAATTATATAAAACTGGTTTTCTTTCATAATATTTATTTAATCAATTGAGATGAGGATATCCAAGTTGGAGTTTCGTATCCATGCCACTTAACATAGTATTGTTTATATTTACCAACATTTTTGGTTTTTAAAATCTTTTGAATTCTAAATATTGTTGGGATTGGAATGACTTGAAGTTCTTGTTCGTAGAATTTTCCACTAATTTCTTTATTTTCATGATCTGCTATTAAATACATTACAGGATTCTGTTTTGTATCTATTTTCTTTATTATACATACTTCATCGCTCCAATTGTTGTCAAAATTCTTGATGAACGGAGAAGTACTGATTTTACTAATTCTTACATGATCACCAACCTTGTATTTTGGCTTATCGATTTTTTTCTTTCTTTAATGTTTGGTTTCTGTTGGTGTCTGTAGTGTCTACAGGTCTGAGACCATTTAATCCTTTATGTGACAAATGATTGTAACTAAAAATAATTTTCGGTAAAACATGTATCCAAGTTTTATTACCTTGATGCACAAAGTATTTTTTCAATCTTTCTCTCAAAGTTCGATTAAATCTTTCCACATAACAAGCTTTGAATTGTGAGAATATATAGTAATGATTGGCTTTGATAATTTCTTTTACTTTGATATTATAAAATTCTTTACCTAAAATACATTAAAATAAATAATTAATTAAATTTATTACCCAAATCAGTCTGTAGATTGTGAGGTTGTCCGTCTTTAAATAATATTTTAATTGCAATGGCCATTTCATTAGGAGATTTAGTTTTTGTAGAAATAGCACGGGCATATCTACTGAAAACATCAACACATGTTAAAATATATTTGTACCCCTTGTTGATTCTCGAATAAGGTATCATTTCCATTAAATCCATTTGCCACAAATCATTGATGCCTCTTGTTTTGTATGGTCTGGTTGGAAACCTTTTCAACATTGGTTTATTTAAACTATACGCTAGTTGGTCCGATAACCATTTTTGAGTCTCTTTTTTAGAATTAATCACTCTTTTTGTTAATTTTTCTACACCACCAAAACCATCTGGATCTTTTGGGTTTGTCCATATTGTTTTGAGTGGATTTTTGGTTAATTGATCTTTCATTATTACAACAAGATCTTAAGGATGAAATTGCACTAATTGCCTATAAAACTATAGGAATTAATGCACTCAAGAACCCACCCTTTTGTTTATACATTATTCTTTTCATTAAACGTCTATTTTTAGTGTTTACAGATGATAAAAGGGATCTCTTATGTCTTTGTAATACCACTCTTTTAGATTTACTAATATTGACATTACCTCGAACTATATTTACAATAACTTCAAGCAAATCGTCAACAACAAATGAAGGGAAAGCTTGTAAAATTGCTATTCTTTTATTATTTTGAGCCTTTACCAATGCATTAAAATATGGTAGACTACGTTCAAATTTCATGTTTATTAATTACACTATTATTGTTACATTATTACATTATTATTGTTTATAATTTGATCCACTTCTTTTTTAAAATCTTCTTCTTTTTTAGATTCTTCTTTACTTTTGGTTTGGTTTTACGAATAACTTTTTTGGGTTGAATTTCGTTTTTGACAATTACTTTTTTAAATGACATGATTCATAATCATTTATTTGTTTTCAATTTTGTTTATAAATCGTAACCCCTTTTTCATTAAAAATATCTGTTCGGATACGTAAATCGTCACTACATTGTTGTGTAAAGTCAAAGAATAAATATCCATGGGGAACGCTTGTAGCATCTTGGAATGATTCAATTAAAAATTTTCTATTGTTTGGATAAGCTTGCCTGGCTAAGAAATCGATAATCGTTTGATCGCGAGGATTTTTGAAAATAACTAGGTATTGAACATTTAAATTACGAGTTCGATGACTTCCTCCTTGATGAAATAAATTTTGAGTTATGAAAATAACAGTAACTCTGCAATGTCTACTGATTTTTGTGAACAAGTTATTGAAATCTTTTTCCTTATTTGCTTCTTGATACAAATCATCTATAATTATTACATCGCCTCGACGTAACCTAGACGACCAGTTTTTATCAAATCCCTTAACTATTGTCATTTTCAATTTACAAAACTGATTTTGTGTCAATCCATGTTCTTCGTCTGCACCCCTATGCCAATATATTTTATTGAATTTTGATTTGAACATGTTTGACTGCAATAAATTACATCCAAATAAAGTTTTTCCGCTCCCACTAGGCCCTACAATTTGATATACTGCATCATTTCTTAATTCCATTTAATTTAATTTGTTTATAATTTGATATACTGATTCATTTATTTTGATATCAGAAAATGATTAGTAATATTAATTATAGAGAAAAATGTGAAGTAACTGGAATGAAGTTCCCGACCGGAAAACCTCAACATGTAGTGGATAGAAGTGGAAAATATCCAATCTTATTCTTCAAGAGCGGAAAATGCGGGGTAATGGGTTGTAAAAGACCATTACAGGAAGGAGATCTCAAATATCAGATTCAAGATTTACAAATTCAATCATTATCTTTGAATATTGACATGGGTTGTCGAATCAACTTGTATGATTTGTCTACAACAACAGAAAACATTTACGAACCGGAATTGTTTCCTGCATTAAGACTTGTCAAGTATAATCCACTTTGTGTGAATGAATTTGTAAGCGGAAAAGTCGTTGTCATTGGGATAAAAACACTGGAATACAACAGTCTAGTACAAGAAATATTTAATTTTATAAAATTAATAATCTTAATACCGACGAAGAAATACTAAATTATTTATTAAGCACTGATTGTGTTTAAATAGATTCAATTCTGACGATTGTAAAAATTAAAAATGATCGACGAGCAAGAAGCATACGTATTAGAAACAATTCTGATGAAGTTGGAAGAACTGTTTCCGAATATGAAGAACAAACTTTCCTATTGTGCTCCTGAATATTTGGCTACACGGATCTATCAAATGACAGGAATCAACATTGAAGAAATTGTACGGATGCACTATGAATCAGTTCAAGGATCTGGTTTGAAATGTTTAGATGACTGCATTGTTTGTGCAGATCCCTCAATGTTGACTTGTCCATTTAGATGCAGATGCTGAAAGGACTACAAAAAGAAGGAAGTTGTACATATTTTGTTGGCTGAGCTAAGAAAAGCTTACTATAAGCCAATTTGTGATGATGTAAATAAATTTTGATCTTTTACGAGTTTATTTTATGTGTTTATAGTTTTTTATAGAGATTTTGATCTTTTACCAGTTTATAGTTTTTTATAAAGATTTTAGTTGGTTGAATTATTATTATTATTATTATTATTATTATTATTATTATTATTATTATTATTATTATTATTATTATTATTATTATTATTATTATTATTATTATTATTATTATTATTATTATTATTATTATTATTATTATTATTATTATTATTATTATTATTATTATTATTATTATTAATATTTTATGTTAACAATATCATTTTTTATTCAATTATAATAGTTTTATGTATAAAATTTTAAATCATTTAAAACATTATATATTTTAAAATTTATCATAAAAATTTAATAATTATTTTGTTCAAAATTTTATTAAAAAAATATTTCAAAAATCAAACTAAAATTTTCATATAAAATATTTAAATTAAAAATATGTAATCCTTAAAAAAATTTTAAAATACACTTAAAATTTCATCTTAAAAATACATTTAAAATTTTCGAAAAAAAATACACATTATCATCTTAAAATTATCGAAAAAAAATACACACAAAATCAACTTAAAAAATTTTGAAACAAAATACACACAAAAAAATTAATTAAATTGCACACAAAAAATTACATCATTGAGTAATCAATACACACAGAAAATAATCACGAGAAACCCCACCCCCTTCCCCTATATTATTATGCAATGGTGTGTGGGCGCAGAGTGTTATTTATTACCTACTGAATGCCCATGGAAAGACAAGGGCCTAATATGCGGTAAGGAAGGTCATTCATTTAGAAGTTGAAATTTGTTGGTGAAATCCCCAAGTAATACACAAAGACTAGAACGAAGAGTGTATTGTATACTTGAAGATAACGATGATAGATCAGATGAATTGATAGAACCACTCATTCATAATTTTGAGGCTACAAAAACCAAGAAGACCCGGTTGCTTACATTTCGTCCGTAGGCTCGAGACAGTAGATATGTTTAAAAAACGAAATGATTAGAAGAAGGAGGTGATGTTTAAAAAGGGCGATGACAGAAAGTGTAGTATGATGGAAATATATGGATTTCATGTAGAGATGTTATGAGAGTCAGGAGCTTCAATCAGTGTGATGAGTAAGAGCTGTTGGAGATTGATTGGCAATCCAATATTGATGGACAGCAGAATACGGTTGAGTGGAGTATTTTCAAAAGAAGATTAGAAACCTCTCGGAAGCGTTAAAATCGTTGCAAAATGGAACAAAAAAATTCGAGAATTGAATGTTATTGTTATTAAATTTATCCAGATTTCATAGAAGGAGTAGACACCATGAAAATATTTGGCATGGAGCTTAAGGAAATCAATAATATTGAATCCTCGTTAGTTAACAAGAGATTTACAGATTCCGATTGGTTAAAGATTACGTTATTGACACTCACGTTGGACAAGAATTCTAAGTTGGGTACTTTAATATCTAAGTTTGGCAACATTTTTATGGCATCCAGATTTGACTTAGGTCATACAAAAGTAATAACACATGAAATAAAGACTTCAAGTCCTCCAATTTTACAAAACCCCAGAAGATCATGCACTCGTATTGTACATAATTTGTATTGCAATTGATTATTATTATTATTAATTTTATTATTATTACCAACAAATATTACCAACTAATAAAAATATATAAATTTGATACCATCAAATAATTAAACACATAAAAATCATAAAAATGTGGATGGAACAAATCTTTGTTTGTAAAATAATTTCATCTGAAACAATCATCGGCAACATTTGATCATCAACACTCATAACCGTACTACCCCCTCTATAATGCCCATAGGCATACCTTTTATTTTTAAGAACCCATTCGCGCTTATCATCTTTATTTGTCAAAGCCTTATTATTTGTTTTTATACTAAAAAGTTGATGGTTTTTACTAGTAATTCTAAATTGTAGCGCTGTATAAATTTCTATAGTGTTGCAACAACCTAGATACGACTGATGAATTTCCAACAGTGTTGTAACAATTTAGTCCAGTATCTTTCATAGTAATCCCCTTTGCATTCATAAAATCATTACTCCCCTTCATTCTATAACATTTAGGCCTTAAAAATATCCACTCATCAAATCCCAACCCCTTGCTATCGTCTTTGAATTTTCCTATTACAAAGTCAAGTTTTTAAATATATAATGGATGTGTTGGCACATAATTTGATGTGTCTAATAATTTATCCCTTATCATTGACGGCAAAAGAGTATTCAATCTACAACTTTTTTTTCAAGAAAAAGGAATCTGTAACCCTGGCAATAATATTTATTTTACAATTAAATTCTTTACGATACTTTTCCAACTCAATATACTGAAGTTGGTACAAGCGCAGTTTTGACAAGCCCAAAACAGATTGGCCAATATAACTTGGTCAATTTAAACATATTAAATCTTTTATTAATAAAACAGATATTAAGTCATCATCAATTTTAGTTGTTCTTTGAAAATTTGGTTTCGAACAATATGTTAATAATTTTTGTGCCGAGTTACACAACGGTTTGTTTATAATTTTTTACAAATTTTCAACAATTTTTCGCAGAAAATGTTATTTAATAATTTAAAATAATTTTTATCAAGGGTATTTGTTGATGAAGTCCTAAGTCACGTGTTGCTTTCTACATATTTTTTTAAATATTGGATATTGTTTAAATTGAATAGCTCTATGAATTTTAGATACCTTTACTCCAATATTTAAATAAAGCTGGAGAAGTCTCCAATAAAGCACATAGTTATTTTTATTGTAATGGAAAGCATTAACGTTTTAACTTTAGAAACCTGAATCTTTTCAGCGGCAACTGGAAAATCGTCAAATTTATAGTGATAGACGATGGTATCTCCAAATCAACTTCAACAATGTAACCGAAAGACAATAATTCCAATTCTGTATTTACACACATTCATCCAAAATTTTGTTTAATTTTACATCGTCAGTTATCTAAACAAATTTACCGTCGGGTAATGGTTGACTAACGGTCCAACCATACAGATTGTTAATGTCTATATACAACAACTATGTATTTTCATCAGATTTTACATAATGTTTATTTACAAAAGTTAGACCCCTTCGAATCCCACCCTCAAAGAAATTATAAATTTCCATATCCTGAATCAATTCAAGTAGATAATCTAAAGTCATCAAAGCCGAGTTCCGACTCATACATGGAATTCCCAAGAAATTTAAGGGATCCAATTGATTATTAGCAATTGGTTTTGCTCTAAACTGCTGAAAATAATCAGCTAGTAAAAAGACATCTAATTTTAGGTAAACCATCATATAGTCTAAAAGTGTATTACAATTAGTTTTGTCTCATATACGTTTTGCCATACTATATTCATCTTCAGCAACACCAT
Organism: Schmidtea mediterranea; assembly: GCA_022537955.1. Taxonomy (NCBI): domain Eukaryota; kingdom Metazoa; phylum Platyhelminthes; order Tricladida; family Dugesiidae; genus Schmidtea; species Schmidtea mediterranea. Next base: position 228,778,173 of record CM039680.1, read on the forward strand.
CCCGAATTGGTGGTAATTGGGAAGTTTACCGAAGAACTTCTAAACTAGTAGCAACATTATATGGAAATATTCCGTTACTTTAAACAATTACACCTCTAAACTCAGAACATGTTATTGGTAACGAAGTCAGTGTATTAACAGAATTTTTTAAAGAATCATTAATAAATTGACAATAATCTATAAATTTTATGGTTAATCCCCGGTGAATTTATTTATCAAAACAAAACCAGCGGAGATTTGTAAATGTTTCTGGTAGTATTTATCGTCTTTAGGCAATGTTGCCTCAAAATCAGCATAGACTACAAAGGGTGGAGTAACAGTTTTAGACCAATCTTTAAAACTAAAATGTTATTCTTCAGGCAGAGTATATAATGTTGTACCTAATTGATTTTTTTACAAACCCTTGTGTCTTACGAAAAAATCTGAATTTATAAAACCATGTAAGCATCTTGGACACCATTTGCTACAAATCCTAACATCAGTAATAGAAGGATTTTCACAATTTAAAAGCCTATCAATATTGGTAACGCCTATGTAATGATATCTATCAATACCTTCAAGGAAAATTAAATTAATTGGTGTCCCTCCAACAATTTTGGATCGATAAATTAAATTAACATAAGGATGTTTCATAACCTCCTCTGTACAAACATCATTCAATGCATTTTCATTATAAGTTAAGATATTTATAGATAAACCGGGATTTTGGGATTCAAATTTAGAAATATTACAAAGTCGCATATAAAGATCTACAGGATCGAAATTTAACTATATGGTTTAGATCTATTATTAATAATATCATTATATTTTAAAATAGATAAAATACTATATAGGAAGCAGTTACATGACATTTAAACATGCGACAGATTAACATGCAACACTTTAACATAGATAGATTAACATGCGACATTTTAACATGGACACACATTACCATATGACAGATTAACTATGTGACATATTAACATAGTGATAGTTTAACATGGACACACTTTAACCTACGACAGATTATCGCACATTTTAATTTTGGAAGATACAAATGGAAGTGATAATAGGTTAAATAAAGTTAAAATTTGCTACATCTATGCATTTAAAAACGTTACCAACTCGAATTTTTTAAAGTTTTCTTAAATAAATGTACATAGGTACCTATTGCATGATACAATATATTTTAAGTAACAATAATATGAATGAAAATAAAATTATATGGCGTGAGACCAGAATTTGAACGAAAAGGCGAGATACATGCATATGTTTCAACTAATCTAAAATGAGTATATAACTTTCTTGATCTTCTCCTCTGAAGGCTCGATCTTCCACTGTTTAAAATAAGCGTTACATTTACAACTTAGATACATTTTACAACGCCAATAAATCTCACCATTTTTATTTTTCCGAGCTTTAACGTACTCAAAATTCTTATAGATTACTGTCTTACGACTTTTTGTGGAAATTTCAAAAGTAACGTCACCTGCCTCCATAACATAATAAATAATTTATGTTTTTTATAAAAAAAATGTATGATAATACACTGGTAAGTCTTTGTTTGTTTGATTGCATGTGAATATTAGACGCAACAGCAATCCAATCAACAGGAGTAAATAAGTAACTTAATAAGCAACACAATGTTGAGACACACAATACACATAGAAAATGCTTGGTTTTTCGCACGAAGACGTGTCTTGACATGAAGCCGCATGTTCAATTTATTTTTGCGTAGTAAAAATATATATTCCAAAATTAAAATTTATGATAATCTGTCTTATGTTAAAATGTGTCCATGTTAAACTGTCATTATGTTAATATGTCACACTGTTAGTCTGTCGTATGCTAATGCGTGTCCATGTTAAAATGTCGCATGCTTAAATGTCGGCACACCATAGGAAGCATTGATTATCAATATTTTTAACATTTACTGTGCATGCTTTATTTAATAAAGTTTCAGGTATAGCAATAGAGGACCTGTAAATTTAGTGATTTGAGAATATTTAGTGATTACAAAACTTATATATTCAATTTTATTTATGGACCAATTACTTCCTTTTTAAATTCATTTTAATTACTTTTTCACTTAATAAATTAATACCCTCTTCTAAGAATATATAACTCATGGGTCTAGCAGAATTCAAAATAATGAATGGCTGAAATTCATCATCTTTTCAAATTCTACTTTCAAACAAAATTGAATTTTTGTTGTACCTAACTCAGTTGTTACTTTATTTAGTTCATTAGTTAAAGTATCTGAGATAGACACTGTTTGTAAATTTAAGGATGAAACATCCATTTTAATTTCAGCGTGGGTTTTATTCAAATTATATAATTTCGGGTTCAATTGGCCCACCATATTGTACATCATACATAATATCGGTAATACTACTGTTAATAATAAGGATTAAATTTGACGCATATAGGAATCATTAATTCTTGACGAATGTCAAAGTTCGCACCGTAAAAATCGATTTTAAAATTCTCTAAAATTACATAATCACTGATTTAAACAAATTAAAATTTTAAAAAAACGGGATTCTTCCGGAAAATTTTGAAAATGCAAAGGAGGACCCTTACATTTTTTCCAAAATCGAAGTATCTGGAGTGCACGTTACTACCTACTTTTGTCTTCATATACCTTATACCGATATAAATACTCTGGGAACAATCCTGGTATCACATCAAAGTATTTATAAACATCAATTGTAAAAAAAGCACGCACTAGGTTTATTAATCGACCCGTAAGCACATCTAATACGGTTCGATGATTTTTTAGAACTATTGTATCCACTGATTAGTACGAGGAAGAAATAACTCTGATAATGGAACAAATTTCCAATCAAAGTTATTTAAAGAACTGTGTAAGATTTTAAAAATTTAGAAAACAAAATCGTCACACTGTTATCGTCAACAAATAGATTAATAAAAAGAGCATTCAAATCAATGAAATAATTTATACAATTAATGATGAAATAAGGGGAAGACTGGGATGAAGTGGTAATGAGTGTTGAACATGAGCTAAGAATGCCTCCTCAAAAATCAACAAAATATTCCCAGTTTGATATTTTATTTGGAAGAAAGCTTAAATTATTTACTGGTAAAATAATAGATAAAGTGCATTCAAAAGTGATTGAAAGGTTTAAACACAACCATATGAAAATATTTGATATAATAAAAGAACATTGCGTAGTATCACAAAATAGAGAAGCAAAATATTACAACAGAGATAAGTATTGTAATGAATTGACAGCTGGAGATACTGCATTGGTCAAAATTCCATTCTAAAAATATTTTATTAGTTAAAGGTACGTGTGCCCGTTTACTATAATAACTGTTTTAGATAAATGCTTGTTGCATAGTGAAAAGATGAACAAAAAAATAAAGAGAAGTTAAAATCAGATTAAAACAGTTTATGAAGGAGAAACAGATATTTCGGAATTCGGAGAGGTGAGCTATCAATCAAGTGGTTTAGAAACAAGTATCGTGAGCAAAGACACAAAAAACTGGCAAATGCTAAAATATCACAGAATTTATTTTTTCTGTGTTTAAGTTCTTTTGAAATAGTTTTAATATTATTTTAACAGGGTTTAATAAATTTCTCAATGCATTTGAAGGATTTATAGCTCATTCGATTCGAAATCCTCCTGTACCCCAGTCTTTCTCAAAGTGGGCGTTTGAGACCTAGAGGGGGCGTTAAAGGGCCCAGAAAAAATGGGGGCGTTGACGTGGGTTAAAATGGCGATGGTAGATTTGTAATTTCATTTACTTTATATTTTAAATTTCACTAAAATTAAAACCTACCTACTACACAATAACGAATAATTAGTTTATATTTCTACTCTGTATAATGGTATAAAAACTTAAAATACTTAACATAGATTTCGTAGGATAGCCACACGCCGTACGCAATCAAGTTGTAACAAGTTTCTGTTAAATAACGCTATTGGAAAATTCAGTAGCAATTGTTCTGTACCATTAAAATTTATTTACATTTTGTATATTATACAATTAAATAATCTTTAGGGGGCAGTGGCAAATTAAATTGTCTTAAAGGGGCGATGGTTAAAAAAAAGTTGAGAAACACTGCTCTAAACAAATAATTACTGTCGATTTAAAAAGAATAACTGATATTTTGATTGCAATTAACGAACTTTAATTAGGTTGATTTTTATTGTTTGAATGTGGTTTATTTATTGGTTAATTTTGAATGATTTTAGTTTTTTTTAACGGAATTGATAATTTGAAGTCTTCAGAGTATGTTGATTACATAGTCGTCATAGTTCGTTGATTTGTCCATCAAAAAAATTCAAAATCACTAATAAAACCAATAAATTTCAATTTTTTTTCTAAAGACATGATACATAAATTTTTGAAAAGAAATAAAGATAAAAGAGTGCATAGAAAAATTAGTGCACTTTATCAATATATTTATATATAATTTCTCATCATACTACCAGATTTACAAAAAGGATACGAAAATAACTAAATAATTTTTCAAAAGGTATTTCTCTACAAATTATGATCTCCCAATTGACAGAATCTCCATTGTGTCATTCCAGTAAAACTCGCTAAAATTCGTCCGTTCACATTCGCCAATAAATACAGAGTTCTCTTTCAAATCATTACCGATTAGAAATATATAATATATGTATAATATATATAAATGTATCAAAATGTCTCCAAAGATTACAGAGGCTTACTTTCTACCATTCCAAATAAATAAACAGAAAAATTTAGCCACATACAGATGAAATAATAATAATAATAAAAATAAATTGTTACAAATTAAATATTAGGAAAATGTGTAGATTTATGAGGTTTATAAACCCCCATTTTTGAATAGGGAGCTGGAGATGGAGGATTAATGTTGTGATTATGATTCAGTAGTGGCAAATAATACGGCTGCAATTAAATAATAATATCATTATAGTAAATATTTCCATTAATATAAATAAAATAAAATGTCGGTTTCTTAGATAAATTTTAGAAAATAAAGTAATAAAATTATAACATAAAGTTGGTGAATTCAAGATAAATTCTTTAAAAATTTTAGGAAATTTAGAAAGATTTTGTGAATTTTGAAAATTATTAATTTTCAGGTTTTTGAGATTTAAAAATTTTATAAAAATATGATTTGCCTGGATTTGAATTGATAATTTCAAATATGGCGGCAATATTATTGGCAATCATTAAATCTGTTGATTTTATTATTATTGAATATTGTTTATAATATTAAATATTATATTGATATTACTGAAACTATTATTTTTCAGTATTGTTTTTAAATCATTTTTGTTAGTCAGTCGTTTTTATTTTAATTAATAATCCTTTTTAAATTGTTTTAATGATATGATTTATAAATTGATTAAAATTATATTATTTTTCCTTAATATTTATAAACTAATATAAAGTGAAAATGGTCTGACTCCAAAGCTTGTTTTTGTTAACAACAATAATGAATTCTAGACAACATTTATTGATCCAGATTAACTGATTACAATTCAAAGCACAAAAGAAATCAATATTACAAATATGACTTTGGGTGCTTATTACGACTATTTTGGAGGAATAGCATGCCTTTAATAAACTTATGACCGTCTGGTTACTACTGCTGATATAAATGATTTAATTGCTTTCTTTTTCCAGCTTGAAAATACTCGGGATTCGACAAAAATAACTTTTGCAAGCTCATGATAATTTCCCCAATAATTTAGTATTCAAATCTGTCCATTTCTTTTCCTTGATCGGTTTTCTCTCTATTCCAATTTTTTGAAAATCTCTTTTTAAACTTTCTTTAACTATACACTATACAATTTTTTATTTTCAGTTATAAATTGTGCAAATGTATGCAAGTAATATGGGTAAAATGATTTTGAAATATTATGCAAGGCCTCCTCTAATAGAAAAACGGCCTATTGATGATTCTGCATGTAATACGTAATTTTAAATGTGTGATGCTATATGCATCACTGTGCAGTGTAAGGTTAAACTTTACTTCAATCTAAGTTGTGCTTCATTTTTATAGTCTAACATCTAATGTCACTAAGAGATAATTATGTGATTATATATTTTTTCGTCCGTACATTTCCTTCAGCCAACTTCATACTTTTACGATCTGTGACAATTTTCAAGATTTAAAAGTTTTTAAAAACTTTAAAATCCCACGACGTTCTCGGCTATCTACGTAAAATCAAAGAATTTTTCTGCATCAACACCAATGTTGAAAATTTCAGGTGGCTTCATGAATTGAAGCATTAGGATGATCACCATATTACGGTTGCGTAAATGTCTATTTTGTTCATTGAATAAATTCAAATGATTTAAAAGGGTTTCAAAATTGTATTATTCAAACAAAAAAAATTGTTAAATAAAACTTGGAGAAATTAATTACGCATTTTTATATTCTGAGCGATGTCAACATACTGCAATCATACACATACTATTTAATATATAATATTATAAATTAATATACATCTTTATATTAAAGATAAATTAATTATTATAGTTATCTGACACCGGTGATTTCTTTTCTTTATCTCGAACAGGCTATCGAGATACACTAATTTGGTTTCGATTTCATTTTTTCTTATTCACTTTGAACTTATTAATTAAAAAAGGCCTTGTTGTTTATCATTGGTTGATTTTCTCGATTCTCTGTGATTCATTTTTATTTTTTATTTCTTATCCTATTTTTCTAAATTCTGAAGTACCCTTTATTTTATAACTTTTTCCCACTCATTTTGTTCACATTAATAAGAATAATTTTATTTTATTTTTTGTACACTCAACAATATAAAGATTCACTTGTGATTTGGATTTAGTTAAAATACGAATTTCCATCGTTTTGGGTAATTAATGACTTGATGTTAGGTATATTCCGACTCCTTGCACTATTTATACCAAATAAAAATAATAAAATATTCGAATAAACTCATTCTCTGTTCCTTGGAAATTCGTTTTGGCTGTCATCTTTTATTACCTTTTGACAAATCCAAATTTTTGATATTTATTGATTTTATAATTATTGATTTTATGATGCTTTGGAAATTTCCATTAATTTCTTAAATTTATAAAAATCTTCCCCATTTTCAATGGTATTAATGATTTGGATTTTTATATTTTATAAAAAATATTATTTTTAAACTTAAGTTATCGGAAAATTTATGTTTTCCGTTTATTCAAACTCCTCATTTGAAGGTTCTGGTTCCACTGCTCCTGGTAAATTGCAAATGAGGTAAAAAATGAATTTATTTTAAGTACAAGTTAAATGTTACATTGCTATTTCTTCATCTCCTCAAAAACTTAGAGTTTCGATGGATATTTTTGAAATATCTGGAATGTTGTAAAAATATTAAATTGATTGAATTTAATTTACTATGTATTATGTTTTTATGTTAAAAAATTTTTTCGTCAAATTCCTTCCTTCCTATAATATAAGTTTTTATTCAGTTGAACAAATTACATGCAGACACGGGTAAGTATGTATGTCCCTATATTATAACATTATTGATTTTTTCATTTTATTATAGGCGTTTTTAATGAACTGAAACAGGTGTATTAGCAAACATTAAGACCCGAGCTTGTGTATATATCAAATTTTGTGTGCTTGTGTGTTATTTTGTGTGCACGCGCGTGTGTGAAAGAATTTTCTAGATTCATAATTATCGGCTTGATTCAATCCCCTAATCGAAATTAGAATTATTCTTTCTCTGGAATTGTAGTTGCTTTATCGAATTTGAGTTTATCAATTGAAACACATTTTCTCACACAAGAACTTAATTCAATCGATGCCATACATCTAGCTATATGAATATTTGGCTATGGGATATACAAGGGTCGGGAAATCATGTTTAGAATTGCGATTTACTGATAAAAATTTCCATCAAATTCATAACTCAACCGATTGTATCGAGTTTAGTGATCAAATGATCAATCTTTCAGATCGATTACCAAATTATGTTACCGCGGATCTGCAGGTTCGTTTCTAGTTTATAAACGAAGAAATTGCAGAAAAGCTGTTATAAATGGTACACAAAATGCACCAAAGAGCTGGTGAATGCGATACTCAAGCCATCGAGGAGTTCAATAATGATAAGGACATTGAAGCTTATATTGAAAGCCAAAACAACTTTTTGAAAATTGTTGCTATTAAAAATAATATTTGGAAACCTTGGTCAATGTATTAATTGTCATATTATAAGAGATTTTAGTTGTCAAACAAACCAATATGCGTTTATCGAATGTACTTACCAAGCTTCTGCAAGTTTAGCTTTACTAGCAATGGATGAACCGATGCTGAAAGAAGGATTCAGTCAATTTGGGCAATTAATCGATGTGACAGTTGTTAGATTTCCTGATGGTCAATCCAGAGGAAATTGCATTCGTTTCATTTTCAAATCCTAATCTCAATCGGCAATTAGTCGAGGAGATAGATACCTTTTTAATATTACACATAACAATTGTTTTATTGACTTTAAATTATTTAATCATTTACCATTATAGACACTTGCATATTTACAATGAGTAAATTACGCTAAAAATTACGCTCTGCACTATATTTGATTTATTGTCGAAATGAAAATAAATTAAATTATCAAATAAATATAATTATGTATTAAATAGGAAATTTTGAATTTTTATTATGAATTACTTTCGGAGTTTTAGGGCGAAAATAATTTATCAAATTATATAAAAAAAATTATATTTTAGGAAAAAATTAAAAATGTATTTACTTTTCCAACTTTAAACTATGCCTATGACCAAGAAACCACCATTTTAATATATAACGATAATTGAGTATTTAAAACCGATAATAACTCACCGGGTAAAGACCGTGCCCAAAGACACCTCCTGTAATTATTTTTGATTTGACTGACGGATCAACTCGTCTGTCTTTTGGAGCTACTAATTTATCTCTCCGACGATTTTGTTTATCGGCTCTATTCGGTCGCTCAGTAGCCTGTGAGTCATCTTCCAAATCCGGAAAAGAATCAAAGTATTCATGTTTTAACAGCTGATCACACGTGTATCGATCCTGTGGTTCCATTTGAAAGCATTTCTGCATGAAACTGATTTCTTTTGAAGACAAAAGAGGTCGAATTGATGTAAATTTATCTTCGAGGGGCTCCTAGATAATCGGTTAAGGAAGTTATTAATTTCTATGTTACTGTTTCCTATTCTTATGCCTATTGCTATTGCAGTGAACACTTACCTGAGTTTTTGATTCCGGTAAACTGATACCCCGGAAAAAAGAATTGTTTTGAAATATTTCTTTAAATCTCGGTAACAAATCACCTGCAATAAAATATTATTAACTATTCTGTGAAATGGAACTAATGAGCAGTTGGTAAATAAATTTTAAGAATTTTTTTAATCAGGCGCATCACTGATAAAAATCTATTTATAATAAATTATTATCTCTATTGTTAATAAGAATTATTTTAATGTGAAAATTTCTCATGCTTTCTGGTTTTGATTTTTTAACTAAAAATATGTCGCCACGTAATTTTACAATAGAAAGGATAAAGTCAGTTTAATATTTTCCATATAATCGTTTTAGTTTTTATTTCTCTGAAAGAAAAAATGCAAATAATAAATGAGAACAGATTACAATATTCCAAATTGGAAAAATAAAAAAAATTTTAAAAATTAAATATAAAAGTTTACATAAAAATATCTATACACTGCATAGATATTTTTATGTAAACTTTATATTTTATTTCTAGAATTTATTTGATTTTCCAATTTGTAATTTGGTTCCTGTTAGAAGTTGTGAAAACATCCTCGTTTAATTCAAATTTGTATTCATTCAAAGTTCCAAATTTATTCAAATCAAAATTATATCTTTCATATTTCCGAGTATTTAAACAAAATTAACAAAGGCATTTGTTTTTATTTCAAATTTATTCAAAATAATAATTTAAATAATTAAATAATTTAAAATATAAATTTATAAAAATGTCCTTATTTTTATTTAATAATTAGCATAATTTAATTTAACAATAATTTAAATAACTAAATAATTTAAAATATAATTTATAATAACGTTCTTATTTTTTATAAGGACTTTTTTGTGCTTCACCTCTGATTTCTTTATAAGTGACATAATATTTTCTACAACATTTTGGCTATGAATCAGATTTATTTAAAGTATAGTCAAAATTTTGTAGAAAATATTATGTTCTTAATTTTATTTAATAATTAATATAATAATTTAAACATTTTAAAACCTAATTTTATGTCCGTTGATAATTATGCTTAAATATCCTTACACCCCCTTCTTTAAGAAATCCTTTTATCTTCTCTACGTTTCTTTGAATCAATCTTCCATTGGCGTCTCGTAACAAATATCGTTTATCATGTATCTTTTGAATTACTTCGTATGGTCCTTCGTATCTGTTTTTATCTTTTGACCTTGCATCTACTTTTACTAGTACCGAATCTCCAATTTTGAACTCTCTTCTAGTTATAATTTTCTCATGTGATTTTTTCATGGCCTGATCTACCGGTTTGTTACTGTAACATCGTTTTCTGTATATTTTACTTCCGAATACCACCTCAGCTGGACTTTCCCCAATTGTTTTTTGAAACGTTGCGTTCATTGTGAATTTAATTTCTGTCAATATATCTGACCAACTAGTCCGAGTCCCTCCTTTTAGTGATGTGTTTACATAATCTCTTATTGTCCTGATTTACCTTTAAAGACTTCCATTTGTATTAGGCTGATACGGATTCGAAAAACATATTGAGATTCCCATTGATTCTGTGAAATCCTTCATAACTTTTGACTCATATGCTTTTCAACAATCTATATGAATCTCTTTTGGTGCTCCGAACTTTAAAACCCATTTGTTATTCATAGTTTCTTTTATCGTGTTCTCATCTTGTTTATTCACTGTTGACAATGAAATGTATCTGTTATATTGATACATTATTGCAATAATATACTTTTCTAAACGTCTCTGGGAATGGTCCGCATATGTCTATTTATACTTTTCACATGGTTCATCTGCAGTAAGTTTAATTGTCTGTTCCTTCGTTTTACAAGCCTTAATTGTTTCTTTAACCGATTCTTTTACATCCTTCATATCATAATGGCCAGTTATATATTTTGTCACTTTCTCAGCTCCTGCGTGTGATAGTAATACGTGCATCTCTTTTATCATTTCTCGTAGTTTTCCCATAGTAGATTTCCCATAGTTTTCCTTTTATTGTCATTACCATCCCATCTTTCAACATATATTTTCAACATTACCCTTGTACTATATCCTCTTTGATTTTTCTAATTTCCTCATCGTCTCCACTTACAATTTTCATCACCATGTTTATACGCCGTGTTTTAATTTTTTCAGTTTTTGCATTCTCATGACCTCAGTGGGTATTGTGTACAAATCCCACAAGTAATTCTCGATAGTGCATCTGCATTTGCATGATTCACTCCCTCTCTATACTCCATTTTAATGTCTAAACTACTGAGATAATTGATCCATGTTTGAAATTGAGCAGTTATTGGCTTTTTCGTATATAACATAAACGTAATTGTTTTGTAGTCCGTTCTCAAAGTAAATCTTTTGATGTAGAGATAATGATTAAAAAATGTTGGCAAAAATAGTAAAGAACAAGCAGCTCCTTTCTTGTAATGCAATACCCTTTCCATGACTACTCATTGCGTGTGATCCGTATGCTATTACCTTTTCCTAACCATTATTATCTCTCTGTGATAGTACAGCTCCAATTGTATCAAAACTAGCGTCTGTATCTAGTATGAAATATCTTGAAATCTGGATATGCCTTTCACAGTTTTCTGTTTATATTAATTTCACATTATTCTTTCCACATAGTTCCTCCAAAGTTCTGGCTTTCTTAGCATAGTCTTTGATAAACCTTCTATAATAATTAAATATACCCAGAAAGCTTCTAAGATTCTTTATAAACTTTGGCTTCTGGAATGACTTGTTTTGATGGGTCTGTTTTTATGCCATTCTTGTTAATAATATGTCCTAAAAACTTAATTTCTCGCGTAAGTATGTGACATTTTTCTGGGTTTATTCTCAAACTTGCTCTTCCAATTCTTTCTAGTACTTCATTCAGAACCGCATAATGTTGCTCTTTTGTCTCTGTGAATATTAAAATATCATCCAAATAAACCACTGTCCCTTTTACGTTTCCCAGTACTTTTCCCATTAACTCCTGAAATGTTCCTGGCCCTGCAGCTATTCCAAACGGCATCCTGTTGAAACAATATTGGCCCGTTGTTTTTGAAAATGATGTCTTTTCTTTCGACTCTTCTTCCAGCTCTACCTGATAATAAACATTTCCCAGGTCTATTGAAGTAAAATGCTTTGCTCCTTCCAATCTATCTAATATCTCCTCTATATTTGGCATTGGGTATGCTTGCCTATCAGTAACCAGATTTAACCGTCTGAAATCTAGACAATCTGACGTCTTGTTTCTCTTTCTTCCAAACACAAACCAGCGCGGTGTATTCCATGATGAATTACATTTCTTAATAATGCCATTTTTAAACATATTCTGTATAGATTCCTCAACCTTTGGTTCCAAATGAATTGGTTTTCTTCGTGGGTTAATATTTATTGGGCTTCCGCGTGCATCTATTTTATGTTTCAGAAATGTTGTGCAACCGATGTTTCATTTATTTACCATAAAACATTCTGGTTATTCTATCAATATTGCACATGTGTTCATGACTGGGTACTTCATCCCTCTGCGGCTATTGTATTTGCATTCCAAATTGTTTCCACAACTCTATATCTCCAATCACTTCTGGTGTTATGTGATTTACAATCGTAAATCTTACCACTTTACATACTCCCATTATTTCTACATCCACAAATAGTTTGCCTTTTGTTTCTAATTCATTATCATTTGCGCATCTTAATATACTTGCCGTCTTCATAAGTTTTATATAATTAAATTTTTTGTACAGGTTCAAACTCATTACGTTTACTGTTCCTCCCGAATCAAGTAAACAATCCATTTCATGATTTTTAATTTTGATTACCACTAGGTCTACCTTTCATTGTGTCATACCTTATAATATTCGACCTCATTTTATCTATTACCAATATCTCCGTACTTCTCTGTTTCACATTTTCACATCTCTCGATTTCCTCAAAGTTCTTTTTTAACAAACCTATTAACTTTTTCGACTACTCGTTTATCATTTTCTTCCTGCTTTCTCTCTACCCTCCCCAAGACTCTTTTCTCTATTGTCCTATCTTTGGGGGAGTCTCTAACATCCTTTATAAAACTGCCCCGACATTGTCTTCTCTTGTCGGGGCTTTCTCGTTTGGAATTACGAAGAAAATATCTTCTTCGTCATCGGTTTTATTTCCTATGTATGCAACTTGTATTTTGTTAGTCCTGTAATGGATCCCTGTTCCGGCATCGTTTCTTCTTCCTTGATAGTTGGTCTTCCTTTCATAATTTCCACTTTGTCTTCCGTTATCTCTATTTGTCAGTGTTTGCTTAATACTGTTCAAATTTGTATATCAATCCTCTGCTGGATAACCTCCTAATCCACATCTTTGCCATCTTACTTGGTTAAAATCTCTCCATATGTGTCGCTCCATTCCATAGCATACATAGCACTCTCTTTTTATATGAACTTGTCCGCATGAATAACATGTGATAACTCTTCGCTGTCTATTCGGACATTCTCTCTGTATATGACCTTGTCTTCCATAGCAAAAACAAAATTGTGTTTATCAATAGCAATGTATTAACTAAGTCGACTGTAATCGAGAACTTAAGAGCGGAAATAACGGGAAGTCATTCCATTGACATATATATTGACATATATATAACCCATGACATATATATTGATAACCAAGATCCGAAAATAATCTAAGTAGGACTTGAAATCAACTTATAAACACAAAATTCAGACAACTATTGTGTTCACTGATATTAATCAATTTTTTAATTTCACATTCATCAAGAATTTGAGAACGAAGATGAAAAACAGTCATTATTTAATTTGTAATTAATTAAAATAATAAATATAAAACTAATTCAGATAATAATTTATAATGCATGGCTAAAACTATTGTATTCCATTTTAAAACTAAACTCTCCAGCTTGAATCGTTTTATACAAAATTTTACATTTGCAATTAAAATGTTGCATTTAAAAAATTCACTAACTAATTCAATTTTTACACAACCTAGTATAAACTCAAATTTAATTTATCTTTTTGTATTATAATGACTTAGTTTAGAGTTTTTAAGACTAAAGTCTAGAGTCAATTTTAGCAAGTATTCTTGTAGTCTGAAAATTGAAATACATAAAATGCGTTTATATTTTTCAACGTGAGTGTGGCCCGCCACAATACTTTGCAAATTAAATTTAGCCCTCGGTGGAAAAGTGTGGGAACAACTACTACAAAGGTTTTTCACTTGAAATTTAACGTTTTAGCAAATCAAAGTCAATCTTAGTATAAAACTGATTTGCAAAATAAATTAAGTCCATTTAAAACTAATAAAAAATAAAGTTTTTCTTATAAACAAAAGACGCAGTTGTCAAAGAAATTATAGCAAATTATTGAAAAATTGAGAAACATTTGGGTTGCCCATTGGAAGATAAAAAGAAGCTAGAATATATTCTCAATTTGTTCATTAGTTCTAATTGTTATAATAAATTTTAAATCTATTTTTTATTTAATACTAGTAAATGTGTATTTAATTTTATTTGTAGACCTTTTAATCTCTATATATTCTATTTTAAACATACAAGACAGTCGTGTATAATGTTAATATTTTGAAGGGGGGGGGGGCTAAAAATAGTTTTTATATAATTATACTAGATGGTCGCAGGAAGTTCGACAATTGTTGACAATGGGAAGGAGGTTACAAATTTCCTAAAAAATGGTGACATAATCTTATAATTTTTTATAGAATACTTCAATTAATAATATCAAATAGTTTTATTATTAACTCTTATTCAATGGTCCTCATTTAGTTATGAGTCCTTTAACGTAGAAATTGATGAAAATAATAGCAATGTAATTACATCCAAGAATACCGCCAGAATTTCAAAAAATTAGAAAGAATTCGTGATTAAAATACTAATAAAATATTCATAAAAATCTATTAAAAGGCTATTGAAAAATATTAAATAAAATACGCTACAAAGAAGCTGATATTATGAAAAAGAAGTTGTTTAGCTAACGTGACTAAAAATTTCTATTATGAATTTACTTCTAACAATATCACCAGAATTCCAACAAATTTATGAGGCATTTCTGATTTAAATAATACTAATAAAATGTTTATCAAATAATTATTGAAATGCTATTGAAAAGTGTAAAATTAAATAGGCAGCAAAGGAGCTAACTTTATGAAAAAAAAGTTGCTTAGCTAAAATGACTAAAAAATTTCTATTATGAATTTTTACTATGTAGAAATACGTTTTTCTATCTGAGATTGTTATCTAGCAAAAGGTGACAAAGAAATACAGTAATGTGATATTATTAAAAGGCTCTCATAGTAGAAAATCATTCATAAAAAAACCACATTATTTCGATAGATTAAATTATGCAAAAAAAATAATAAAAGATCAGTTATCATTTTTGTTCGATTTTGATCGTTTTTTTCTTTTAGAATTTCATTTATCTTCATTTAAATATTGAGTATAAATCAAAGTTGTATATTTAACTCACATTTTCGGTTTTACTGTGTTTTAACTTAGTGATATTAAATGATATTTATTAAATAATAATAATTTGTCTTCAAAAATCTATTTCGGATATGAGTATTATAAAGCTGAATTAGCAAAAAAGTCTCAGATTAAAACAGCTTTCAAAACAAAAGAAGTATAATGTT
The DNA here is from genome assembly GCA_022537955.1 of Schmidtea mediterranea. Classification (NCBI taxonomy): domain Eukaryota; kingdom Metazoa; phylum Platyhelminthes; order Tricladida; family Dugesiidae; genus Schmidtea; species Schmidtea mediterranea. The sequence goes on from CM039680.1 coordinate 228,794,000, forward strand.
GCGCTCGAATGTTTAAATTTAAAGTGACATGAATTATGCATACAAAAAATCTCGAGTTCAAAGGATTATTAGGTTACCATTGGGATTGTAAATAGTTACTGCATCAAATCAACAAATGATGCACAAAATATTCGAACCATTATTTCTTAAAGAGATAGTTTATCTAGATCAGGAATGCCAAACCCGCGACCTATGAGACAAATGCGGCCCATTTGAATACTTCGTGACTAGGCTTGTCAACAGGTCTTTTTTAAAGAGAACATGTTCTCTTTTTTAGCACATTTTATTTGTCCTCTATCTTTTTCTATAAATATTCAAATTGTTCTCTTTTTTCAATTTCGCTGATTTTTAATTAATTCAAGTTGAAATTTAAAAAGAAACTCGGTATAAAAATTCAAAAATTTGAAAAAAAGCAGGCTATGCTATTGCTGTCCTGTCAATATTTATTGAATTTAAAATTAAAGATGAAATAATTTGTGTGTATTAACGATTTTGATAAGGAATCATTATTATAATTTGTCGTGTTAAATAAATAAAATAAGCAAGTGAAAAGTAATTATTAATATTATATTTTTTTGTGTTAAATAAACAAGTGTGTAATTTATTATTGTTAATTAGAGTCTTATATTTTATATTCTTGGATTTTTCTATTTTAGCTCCAAATATGAGTAAACGAAAATGTTTATTTACTGAAGAACTGCAAGCTAAATTTGTATGTTTTAAATCAACACCAAATTCAAAATCCGAGGCAATATGCACTGTTTGTAATACTACAGTTTCGGTTGCAAACAAAGGCAAATAGTTTATAATTATAAAAATATTTCATGTTTGGAATTTTATAAAGAAATAAAAGAAAATGAAATTTTTTTGAACAAAGTTAGTAATGTAGATAAATACATTGAAAAAAGTGATCAAAATGATGATGAAGATGATTAAATTAAATTTAATTTATATTTTTAAAGTACAAATTTGAATTATAAGTGCAATTTTATGTTCCTTAATATCTTTATGTATAAAATTTGATTTTAATAATTTTTTCTTTAAAATGTTCTCTTTTTTTGTGTTGACCACTTGACAACCCTATTCGTGACCCAATTGAAGTTTTCAACTTTATGTTACCTGAAACATAGACTTTTAGTTGTTCTAAAATCTAGATCATATAATAATTTCTGAACTATTTAGTATCATAAAAGAAGCAGAATTAAAGAATTATTCAGACGACTCTTAATTATTTAAGAGAGAATTGAATTTTATTGAATATTCTGTCAGTAATAAAGGTTTTCATATATAAATAGAAATGAAATAAATTATGATTTGATACAAAGCTAAAATGTGTGTCACAATGGCCATTTTGTAGCTAACAAATTATTATTCCTTATACAGTGTGACATCGAGGAATATTACAAAGATAGCTTAAAACGATTGGTTCAAGATCAGTTTTATAATTAAAAAAAGTTCTATTCAAAGCTTCAGTAATTGAGTTTCCGATGTCAGGCCGAATGTTTTTGATTGACACTGATGCCTGTTTTGAGTTATTGACGCGGTGTTAGGCAAAATTAAAGATAACAGAAGAAAACTTCAATTGATTATGGATCAAGGCATTCGACAAAACATCTTACATTACAAGGAAAGAACAATTAGATCTTCCTGAATTTATTGTAGCTTTTAGATAGTATTTATACATATATATATATATATATATATATATATATATATATTATATATATATATATATATAATTCACTGTAAAAATTCTGGTTTCATTTTGAAATGATAAACCTTACAACATCATTTGACCTGTGATATAACTTATAGAAATATGACATAACAATTGTTTAATATAGTGAAATGGAAATGATTGACAACTTTGAGTATAAATATGTGACAGATTGTGTAAAAATCTGTTTGCACCTTTTAAAATGCGACAGCTTTTGCCGGACAAACGAATTATTAAGAGACAGTAACGTACAAAGAAATGCGTAATTATTATTAGCAATTGTTAATAATA
>CM039680.1:228801007-229012814 GCA_022537955.1 Schmidtea mediterranea
ATTTCCTCAAATATTTACTTCTCGCTAATAAAATCTTACATCTTTAAACAATCAAAAAATTGTCATAGTATTAAACCCATTATAAAGTCCTTAAATCAAAGAGAACTCTTGTCATGCGAGAAGTATGTTATATTCATTTGCAAAATTTATTGAAATGAAATTAATGAATATTATACATTATTTTTTAAAAACTTTGAATGAGTTTTTATATTACTAGTATTTTCAAAGTGGGTCGTATGATGGTAATTTATGAGACTCTCAGGCTAATATTGGCAACAAGAGAAAAAGAAAGAGAGTGATTTTTAATTTATATTCTTTTACTACGGGTTTTCGGAAAATGAACGAAATTGCAAATAACAGGAAAATACTTTATTTTTTCGTTCACATTTGATCTATTTTTTTATTTTAAACTATTTTATCATTAAGACTTCATATCAAGAGTACACATTTAACACAAAATTTTCACCACTATTTTTAAGAGACATTCGGCAGTGCTGGTAATTTATGTCACATAAAAAAAGATTGATCTATAATCGAAATGAATAGAAATAAATAGTAATAATTACAAAAATAGAAAATATCAATTCAGAGATTTATGAACTGGAATTATATATTATTAGTAGAGTTAATGATATTAAAACTAACCGCGCTTTGAACTATATAAAAATCGAAGTCTCTTCAATAATAACAAAAAATATTAAAATAATTTAATTTATAAGATAAACAAGTAATATTAAGAGCATTGGCTTTTGTTCAAGTTCATTTCTTATTCACATTTTTCGTGCAATGTTTACAGAGTAGATATTTGTTGGAATTTCTAATTTTAGTAAATCAAAATTTTTAGAATGGTTTTAACATTCTAATGTATGCGCCCGCCTCATTTATATAAATGATTCAGCTATCGACAATGAAATTACATTTTAATGTTTAGATAAGAGATTGTTGACAAATTGATAAAGAATCTGAACTATCCATGTTTCAGAATGATTGATTGTAATTTGAATAATAAGTGTGAATTGATTGTTGATGTAAATAATATCAATAGTGTATGTAAAAATAATGAGTCTAAATTTGTGTTGGTATTGTCGTACTCGGAAGGTTTTACAAATTATAAGAGGAAGATAATTTTGGGATTATAAGACCGTTTATAATTCGTGTGAGGTACGCATTATGTTCATTAATAGTCAAGGATTTAGGTTGAATTGTGTTTGGATCTCGTTTATCAATTTATATGTAATGGATGTAATGCCACATATATCGGAGAGACCTCCTGTCATTCTGTATTCGAGTTCCTAAGCATTGTCGATTGAAGGGATTGACCAATATTAGTGAGCACAATAGAAGCAGCATGAGTAAAATAGACATGTCTAATTTTATAATTTTATTAAAAAGTTTTTATAATTATTGGGAACGTGTTATATGTGAAGCATTGTTGATAAAGTCATTGGATCCAGAGATTAATGTGCAATGTTTTTTAAAAGTTTGGACGGTAGAATTAAATAATTTTAATACCAAATAAAATAATTTTTAATTTCTATTTAAAATTAATTAATGTTAAAAATAAAAAATTATAATAAAATATTTGAGAAATCTATCTAAATCTAAATTTAAAATTAATTTTATAAGGACTTTTTTGGTTTTTCACATCTGATTTCTTTATAAAGTAACATAATATTTTCTACAAAATTTGACTATGAATCAGATTTTGTAGAAAATTAAAATTAATTGATTATTTAAATTAAATTATAAAATATTTTTAAAATTTATAACAATTTGTAATTTATTTATTAAATCAATAATGAAATTATATTAATTAAAATTTTTTTACTATGAATCAGTAAAGAGATCGATTTTTTTTTTGAAATTCACAAGTTTTCGGCCCAGCCTTTTTCAAATAATTTTGATCTGAAAGTTTTTTTGGATTGTTAAACATTTAAATATGATGGTATTGAAAAGAAACAGTTTCGCAGTTAATTCATCAAACTTAAGGAATATTAATGAAAACCAATTTAGTCTAGTCAAAAAAAATTATTCTCATAATAATATGAATGTGCCTAGTTTATGAAATGACCAAATATTTGAATCTGGTAGTTCACTAACGATATTCTTATAAAAAAGATCTTGCTTTAGAAGAATTTCTTGATCACGAATCATTATTACAAGAATGTAGAAGTCAAAATGAAAGGCTTATAAACTTCTCTGTGACATCCTGCATTATTTTAAATCATTGAAGATTAGATTTAAGTATTCTTCATTAAGCTGTGAACTTTTAACAAAGGAGACCAATGATTTTACATTTGGAAAGCAATTTATTGACCAATTCTATGATTTCCTTTCTGTCAATTAATATGTAAATCTATTGTCAATGATCTTCTGCCTAAAATCTTTATTAAACATCCTAAAATCAGACAATGAAATGGAAAATAAAAGGATCGATATATGTTTGTTAAGATCTATTAAAAAAACATTTTCAATCTTTAGTGAAGCTGTTGAATAAGACCCCGAAACCAAATTGTATGATTAATCTTATTAATTAATCAATTTTCACTGGTATGGTTCGATTGGCTTGACCAAAGACATTTTTTATTTTTCCGTGGTTTGATTGTACAGGAAGCCAACTGGCTAGAGGAGTTTCTCAAATTGCGTATCCAAATTATGATCACAATCATTTGTCAAAGGCTATGCCGAAAATCAGTGAATATCAAAAACCATCGATATATTTACTGACTCAATTACAAATTTTTTTTAATAAATATAATGTCTTTGGAAAATGAAAAAGTTTCTTATAAATCAATAATATCTATAAGTTTTTCTATCCTACCCAATGATAACAGGAAATCTGTCGAAATATATCGTAAAACGTGTGTTTAGATGATGGCTTCATGTAAATCCATCATTGCCATGTTTATTAAATGAATTTTTATTTAATGAATTTCATATTCCAACTAACTTTTAAAGAACGAATTTCACGCATTGCAATTTTATGAATAACTGGGTCGTCTTCAGATTCTGTGAACTTTTTAATTGCAACCAATTCTCCGGTTTCTCTATTGCGGCACTTGTACACGACTCCATAAGCTCCTTCTCCGATTTGGCCAATTTTCTCATATTTATCCATGGAATATGAGCTCTTACTAAATTTCAATTGAAATTCAACGAAAGAAAATACCAATTGACTCTAATAATATATGCTTACTAATAAAATATTGTAAAACTAGTAATAAAATTGAAAATGATAAAAATTAACTATGCAAAAGCAACTACCAAAAACGGGTTGCTATCATTTTGGGCACTATACTAGAAAGGGTTTAGTCCTCAACAAGATAAAGTTTTCTCCCCGGAAAAATAACAAATCAAACCTAGGATTAGTCTGATTACCAAATCGAAAAGAGTCTTTGGAGTTAATTTGATTGTCATTCGAATTTTTCACTTGATTACTATTGTAATTTTGGGTTTGAATTTGGCTCATGTAACCCATACCCGTGACGCCGGAAATAGGATTGTTTTGAATTGGTTCACTGGACATGGCACCAACATTTCCATTGTTGGCTTTATTAACCATATGAGGATTATTTGAACCGAAAAAGTATTTCCATGGTTGAGGCATGTTGAGTGAGACACGGAGGATTCGTACTCAACTAATTATCGATAAAACATTCCACAGAAATTAGATGAAAAAAATACTGAGCAATTGATATTAAATTGTATTGCTAAGTTTCCAAGCAACCAAGAATAAATAATTGCACGGCAAAAAACTATCAGACTATTTTGACAGTGAAATAAAAAGTAAATATTGAGTCATAGTGCATTCGAATAGCTGAACAGTATTTATTGAGCTCCTAGTTGTAATTTTTAAGGTCGAATATTCAATTGGCTATCACATATTATTTATCAAGCAAATAATTGCACACACACACAACTAGAAAAATTATAGTTGATACATCTCTTGGATATATAAAACACCAATCGGCAATTAATAACCAAACATGTAGTCATAATTATGAGGTAAGTATATAAATTAAATTTTGAAATTAATATGTTAATAATTTGAAAATAGGATAATTTTATGAAATAAGAATTGGATTTATATTTACAATAACTTAATATTGATAAGTGGTTACTACTAGAATTTATAATTCTAATGTTTAAATAATTAGAAAAAATAATTTAATGAAAAATAATTTACTTATTTAAGAGTAACTTTATCAAATTATATCATAAATGTTGGATATTCAAAAATAATTAAAAACAATATAATTAAATTACCTCAAATTCTTTTAATTCCTTCTATGGTAACAATTAATTGATCGTTTTAAACAAATTTAAAAATAAACTTTAATAAATTATAAATTTTTTTTAGTGAAAAATTATAAAAAAATTTAAACACACGCATGTAAATATTATATAAAATGATTTTAATAGTCTCCTAAAATCTCTAAAATTTTGAATCGCTGCTTTATTTTAATGAATGTGACATTGTATAAAAAATTCTGAATCAGAATTAATTACAAAATTCTGATTAACATTATAACGTATGTATTTTATAGAAATTTTAATTAGCTATGGGTACTGATAGGAGAAAATAAAAGTTGATGTCTGTAACAATATTCTACAGATCCAGTACTCACATAACAAGATGTTACCTTTGTTGGGGTTAGGTCAGCGCTTCTCAACCTTTCTGTTATTGCGACCCAGTTTAACAGCGTAAATATTCTCGCCCCCCCCCTTTTTGATCTATCAAAAATTATAGTGTCATAATGAAAACGGTCCGATATTTGTACATTTAATTTTATTGGTAAAATGCGACTGTTTGTAATGTATACGTCTATTCCTACACTTTATACCAACGCCTACTAAAACACAGGCCTAACACAAATAGTGGGAGGTTGAGGTATTGTCCCGTCTGCTAATTCCGAATGCATATGAGTTTCGGGAGGTTGTTATTTTATGTGTGTGCAGTATGTGTGCAACTAACGCCGCCTGGCGGTTAGAATCATAAACGTTTGACAGATGTTATCGTACCGCCGCAATACGTGATCGATCATCTCACAGCTAAATATAGAAAAAGAACTTAGGGTATCCATATCTGGTATTACTACTTCATTTCAAAAACTTTGCAATGAGAAACAGGCTCAAGAAAGTCATTAATTAATAACATAACATATTTAGCTGGTATTTGTTTCATACTAATAAACTTAAATAATAAATATAATAAATTATATATTGGTGATATGTAATTCTAAACTGTATTCTTATTTTAAATATATATATATATAATATTTTAATTATACAATTTCTTTTATTTAATCTTCAACAAAGTTTTAATTTTAATTTTAAATACACTCGCACCCCACAGGTTAAGAATTGCTGGGTTAGGTAATTTTCAAAAAAAATCATAATAAATAAAAAAAATTTGAAAAAATAAAATAATTAATTAAAAATAATCAAAAAATTAAAATCAATATTTTCCGCGTGAAATGGGTATGTGCTGGTGCCAATTGACGAGACTAGTACGAGAATAATAATATAAAATTAATTTGAGACACCTAGAAAAAGTTATTAAGAAAATATAAATTAACTAATTAATTAAAATGACGAAAACAAATAAATTAAATTAAGGAGAAATTCTCCGATTTGGATAAATTCAATTATGAAGGGAACTAATTATTCCCTAATGTGATTAATATCGCAGTCTTCTCCCGGGGAACGGCCGAAGTGGCTAAAAGATGAAAGTAAATTGTTTAACTAGTTCCCCGGGAGTCCAATTCAAATTTCCGTCAATTGTTGATATTGAATAAAAGTTTTCCTGTGTTTAGTTATTCCAATATAATTTAAAGAGCATGTCGAGTCAGAGCAAACAGTTTTACCGAATCAATTAAAATTATAACTCAACACCTTATAGACACCCGTCACCATTGACATTAGTAATTTTCTCAAGCGGATACAATGTTAGAATAAAGTGAGTCTTCCTACCGAGACTAAAAATGTCCTAACAATCCGATTGATCCATGTACTATCACATAAGTCTTTTGTAATGACCATTATTGAGCCTTTCAATTATAAAAACAAACTCATTGGTTGTAAATTTTAAATTCTGAATGTTGTTGTTTTTCCCCATAAGATTTATTATTGTATTAATTGAGTGTGTTAAATATTTTATTTATAAAAAGAACGATGACAGATGTGAAAAATATGGGTAAAATCAAAAACAATTGATTTTTAATATAAATTTATAATTAGATTGTAAGCATAATGTTTGTTTATATTAAATTCTTTTGGACTTTTTCATTAATGTTTCTATTCATTTCTATATTAATTGCGAACCACAAAAATGGAAGTAAACCCGACCACCAAAGTTTTGTGTCCCACTCGTTTCAGACCCCCTCATGTTATCTAGTTTATTATACTTGGAATAATATAGAATAATTTAATCAATGAAACCAAATGAAAACTTAATAATAAATACAATTAAATATAATATTTTCCACAAAATTTGACTATGAATCAAAATTTTGTGAATACCTTAAATAAATCTGATTCATAGTCATATTTTTGTGGAAAATATTATGTCACTTATAAAGAAATCAAAGGTAAAACACAAGAAAAGTCAAATTAAATATATTATTTTTATCCACGATATTGTTATTCCAAATCCATTGTTGGTTTTAATTCACCGAGTAATTGACTTGCATTATATTTTCATTTTCTGACTCTTTCTTGTTTTCCAAGTGTAGGTTTCAGAGGCGGAGGCCGTACGATTCGCTTCGGATTACCTCATTCGGTTAAATCGATTCTTGGATTGAGTTGGATGCATCTATTTCGAAATCGTATGCGTCATCTGGGGAACATTTCTGTTTTGGTATATGCTTGTTTGGATTGTAAATCGAACTTGATGTGAAATTTGTCTTTATGGTTGCTATCTCATAGGCTTGTTGGCAGATTTTTACCTTGAGCACATTTGACAAAGTAAGCTCTTCTTCCTATTGCTTCTTTAATTGAATAATTTGTTAATAGAGTTATACGGCCGTCTGTGTGCATATCCAAATCTTCTACATTCTCAGTCAACGCCGAACCAGGGATTCAGCTAGTTATGTTTGATGCATAGACTACTCTCGCCGGATTCAGTTCAGAATCAAACTTGATGATGAGACTTTGACTTTAAATCGAATTTCTCGCATGAGTATGAACTAGTCGTAATTTTGCTCAACCTGATGAGCAATATACGTATTTTTATCAATCATTGAACTGTGGTTGAATTAACACAATTTTCACAATATAATGGAATCGATGTTATCAACTGAATAATTATTATATGCCTTGCATGTCAGAACCTAACCTTTAACCCATACATTAAATCTTATAATTACCATAAAATGGAATCTGGAAAATTCAGTGACTGGAAAATTAACCGACTTGAAAAATTTACAAATTGAAATATAAATTAAAGGTTTTGGGACGGTCTGGGGTTATTGTTATGTTGATAAGTGTATTTAATTAATTACTGAAGACAATACAAATAAAAATTTTAATTAATTATAGTACAAAAAATTATTAAATTTAACCAACAGTAACGAATAGTTTAGTAAATTCACCGTAATTTTTTCTGGAATTACCTCTAATTTCTTTTTCAAATAGCTTAACTTATCCTTTTATCGTTGAGGTAGTTTGTTTGAAGTTCCTCCTCGATTTTCTTTCTATTGCTTCGGTCTATTCTTCTATTGTAGGATCTCCTGTGCAGGGAATTTTTTTTGTTTCGTTTTTTTCTATTTTAGTTTTCTTTTAGATTCACTTTTTTCTAAATTTGTTTTTCCAATTTCAAATTCAGATTCGATTTTAAATCTTTCTTTTAATTCTTCCTTGTAATTCAAAATTTTCAATCGTTATTTTTATTTATCATCCAATTTTTTATTTTCTTCCCTATAATAATTTGATTACTATAGGGATATTGGTTTTATTTTTAAACTTTGATTTAATATTCAGAGTAAAATAATAATAATATTAATAAAATAACAAAAATAAATAAGACTCAGGCAACGGACAACTAACAAAATATAAGCCAAGCATAGGCAAATCAAAACATTTACAAATAAAATAAACCATTACAATGGGTTTTGTATTTATGAGTGCTTATTGTATACAAGTTCTTTCAGATTCGAGGTATGATGGTAACACCTTGAGTTATCTAACACCAGTAGATGTACATAACGCTGAGTAATTATCTTTTAAAGCAACTATCCTAGTTACATAATCGGCATTACTCTTAATTCATACCTATAATTTGACAGTAACCATGAGTGTTTTCATTAATTTGGTAAAACAAAATTTGACCTTAGTTAACACTTTAGAGGGTCAGACGATCAATTTGAGAAAGATCTGGGCTGTTAGCATTGATTCCCCAAACTATCTAATATTCAATCACCAGAGTTTTCTGGGGACAATAAATTATTTTACTAACTTGTATGCATGTCGCAATTTATCAAGAAAAATTCCCTTAAAACAAAACAATATTTATTGCGGCTGAACCACAAAATTTGAATAAAAATCATTTTAAAATAATTTAAAATATTAATTATGTAATTTTTCAATTTCTTCCTCAATTTTTGTGATAATTTAATTTCAAAAATACTCATTTGATATTATAATTTATTAAATGAGCTACAAAATAATATACAATATTATGTAAATACATCAAATATTTATTGTAAGTAATATTAATTTTAAATGGAAGAGAAACAAATTCATATCGATCAGTAGTTAGAAGGGACTCCGCTAGATCACGATCCATTTGTTCACTTGTTATTTTCAATGAAAATTGAATTAATTTTAAATAAATTAAATTACACCCTTCAAAAGATTTGGTTGTACTCGACAAAAATGGAATAATTTTAGGCTATGTAAATCAATTAGAGCTTTTAGGGAAATTTTATGATAATTTATTGATAAAAATATCTAGTTTTACGAGGTATTTATTTTAGTAAATTTTAATTTTCTTTGAGAATTTAGGGTTTTCTGTTGAATTTTAATGGATTTAGGAAATTTAGGGTTTTATTATGTTTTTATTGAAATTATTGAAGAAATTATGGTAATTCATTAATTTTATAACCAAAAATTTCTTGATAATTTATTAGATTTGACTTAACTTAAGGAATGTTTTAAATAAAAGTTAAATTTACGAACAAAAGTTTTATGAAAAGTCTATTTGAGGATAATTATTTACCAATTACAATCAAATTTGACTGATAGAGTTAGAATAGTAAATGATATTTTAATTATATTTTTATGATCTATTTAAAAAATTTTAAATATATTTTAGTATTGTATTTATTTGAATGTAAAGTATGTAAAGTATGTAAAGCTTTTCAGGGGTTTATTGGGTAGTGATTAATGTATTTTACAGTAAAAATCAATCATCTTTTGGAATATTTGGAGACACATAGATAAGATTTATTGTTAATTAAACCAAACGTTCAGCGGTTTCAGTTGATTTTTAAAAATATTTTTGTGAAACCTAAAATTTGGTGGGTATCTGGGTTTTGATATTTTGAAACTATATGGTTGTTACCCAGACAATTCCATACAAATATTCTTTCGCTTACCACTCGGCACCCGTTGCTGAGCAACGTTGGAACTGTGTTCGAGTGGGTAGATCGTCCGCAAAAAGTGAGCACTATTGCTAATGCTATAATTGACCGAACGATCCATGGGTCCAACGAGCTGCCGATAGAAGGCCTGTGCTCGATTTCGATTTTTAGGTCCCATTATTCCCCTATCTCATTCAAATGTTAACCTATACTCTCATATCATTCATTGTTATGTCCATTGCCATAGTCCTTCTTATCGTCTACCGTGTTGAAGATTATTCTGCGGTCTGTACACCCTTTCTTATGTTAAATATTCACACTGTAACTCTCTTACCCTTATCCCTATTATAACAACAATGTTCTCTATTATTATTGCTAGCCTTGTCATTGATACTATTATATGTATTACTTTTATTAATTGTTACTACTATTACATTTATTATTATTCTTTTTACTATATAATTACCATTACATTTATTATATTATTACTATTATTATTACTATTATTATAATTATTATTATTATTATTATTATTATTATTATTATTATTATTATTATTATTATTATTATTATTATTATTATTATTATTATTATTATTATTATTATTATTATTATTATTATTATTATTATTATTATTATTATTATTACTATTATCAAGTTTTTAGTATGGATCCTTCCTTATTCCTCAGCTTTATAAAATATTTTTCTTATATAAAGATTTAGCCGTAATCCATCCGTTTTTTACAGTTTTCGATAAAGTATTCTTGTTAATTCGAAAAATTTTAGCAGCGTTCCGCCCTTATTTTACGGTTTTATCCTTATTCTGCAGTTTTCGATAGAGTATTTTCATCGATTCGGAAAATTTGAGCAGCGTTCCGCCCTTATTTTATGCGTTCCATTTTTACTTTACTATTTTTGTTAAGTATTTGAATTAATTCGGAAAATTTGAGTAGCATTCTGTCCTTATTTTACAGTTTCATAATAATCTTATACCAACAGTTGAGCCGCATTTCACTTTTATTTTACTATTTTCGATAAGTATTTTAATTAATTCGGAAAATTTGAGCAGCGATCCGACCTTATTTTATAGTTTCATGATAAGTATTTCAATTATTTCCAAAAACTTGCGCAGCGTTCTGCCCATATTTTCCGTTTCAATTCAACGTAATTTATTTAATTCGTATATATTATTTAAAAACATTATTTTTCATGATTTTGGTCGTTCGGATTAATCTTTTTCCGATGGCTATTCATTTTAACTGTTGCAACGATTTCGCAATTTTTCCCCGCTACCCATTCCCTCTATTTGTCCTTAAGATCTATGTATGTTTATTTCATAGTTAATGAGTGCCCACTGGACTACTCAGTGTTAGTGATTTTTAGCCGAATGTTGTTAAATTATTTATGTCGAATTTACAGGAAATGAGTGGCAGAAGAGTAGCCAAAAGACCACTTCCCCTCCTCCCAATTTCCCCTATGACGGATATTATTGACGTTTAGGCCCTGCGTTATTCATGCCGGAACCTTCACGGGCACAGGCTATTGGCAGGTAAACTGCTCCTACACAGCCTGATAGTGTGTTTTATTTTACTGTCTTGCGATATGTTTTAGCTGTGGGCCGAAAAAAATGAAATAAATAAATAAGTTTTACCGTATTAGTTGAGTAAAAGTTTCAATGCATAAGATCGTGGCTTAAAATTATTTATTTGGTATACATAAATTCATCCCTTTGCATAGTAGCAATCATAAATTGGGAAAAATCATCTTGTCGATAGTTCATAACGTTTCGCAAATTTTCGCAATGGCAAAAATAAACTGGCATAAAATCATCTTGTCAATAACATTTCATCAATTTTCGTAGTATCGATCAAACAAATTGGCATTGTTGTATATTGTATTTTAAGTTATCTTGGTGCTGGGTTTTCGTGCTGTATTACTGATGCATTCAAACAATTCTCAAGGCATTTGTGTGCTGGTCCAACAAATTTTAATTGATCTTTAAGTGTAAAAAAAAGGGTCAATTATTTACTTTCATTTTCAATTTTATTGATTTCATGTTTATCACTCACCAAAGTGATCTATTAAGAACAAATTTGTTGATATTTTAAAGAGGTTGAGTCGGTTGAAAATCGTTATTTAAAGGGTAAAGATTATCTAAATGGGGAATTTTGTGAAAAATAATGAATTAAAGTGGAAGAAATATTGCCGGCGACGGATTAAATGACATTGTTAAGAAATCAATTCAGATTAATCATGATTACACAATAATGTAATCAAGATACTTGAATTTGTGTGTTTATTTTGAAGTTATTTTTTGGTGCAAATTTTTAAATTTAAATTTTCAAATAATTTTTTCTAATTTTCAAAATTATTTTTCGAGCATAACACGGGGGGTACTAGTGTGTTATACCACAGTGTCCGCTTAACTAACCTACTCATCAGTTTATTTTATATCTAAATATTTTTTTACTTTTAAATTTAAATGTCATTTTTTTAAAGTAAATTTTGAATTTTAAAAATTCAAGTACATTATTTTAGATAGAAATTTATGCTGAATAAATTTAAAATTAAAAGAATAAATTTTATAAAGTTTACACTAATAATAAAAATGAAATAATTTCTTTTTAACTAAAGTAATTCTATTTGAAATAAGAATTTTAGATAAAAATTTTAAGTAAAATAATTTTAATAGATAAACTGAAATAAGATTTTTAAGAAAGAATTTTACACTGAATAAATTTAAAATTAAATTTTCTAAACTCTAGCAAACAAAAGTCGGTCAGATGCGAAATTTTAATTTAAGCAATGCATTTTAAAATTTGAATAATCTAACTAAAACTCAACATATATATATATATATATATATATATAAGTATTACAGCTTGATATAATTCGAAATGAAACAATAAAACTAGTAAAATCAATGAAAAACAAAACAAAAAAATAGAATTGCAAAATTAATGAAACTTAATCAAAATATAAAATTATTTCCAAGGAAAACATATATGATTGAACAATAAATCTTGAGACTAACACCGATATAATAATAAAAATTTAGCGAGTAGACCCCAGAGAAAGTTAAAATCGAAAAAACTATCTAATAAAAATTAATTTATTCTTTAATGTGGAACCTAAGTCATGTAGACAATCGAGTTGTATGAGAAGCCAAGGAAAATATTAAAATGAATTTATTTAAATTTTCGATAAGTGTCGAGAACGATGCCGAACTATTGTTTTATTTTGGAATTAATTACATCCGAACTTTAAGATCATTGGTGTAAACTAATTGAAATTTTATTTTTGAGATGATTTAAAAACTGTGCTATGTAGAAGCTAATTGTCATTACGCAAAGAAAAGTTAACAATTACCGGTCAAATAACAAACGATTTAAAGGTTGGTCATAGTAAAAAGAAAAGGACATATATATTAAAATAAAAATATTTGAGTTCGGAAAAAGCAATTTCTCCCTGGGTTACTTGCACCCATCAAATAAACAACTAAAAAGAAAAAACTGTAAATATATTTCGTTTTTGTGTTAAAAATCAATAAATTCATCCAGCTTGTACCTTTATTTAATAAAGAGAACCACGAGGAGCCAGAAATTAACTGACTTGTTATATAATAATAATCCAACGAACGTTTTGATTTTAACATAGTTTTTAGTAAAAAAGTTTGGCAGTTATTCTAAGATTTCATTATGAAATATTTCGTGAACTGTAAATTAAATGTTTTAAGTTGACATTTTTGATAATTTGTAAGTAACAATTTATTTTTAAAAATAAAATTAGCTCTTCGTATAATTTTATTTTAGAACAGATTTATTAAAATTTGACAAAAAGTTTGACACTGGAGACTTTATTTTAAAGTAGATTTTTAAGTCTTGACAATTAAATAATAACTTTGAAAATGAAATTAAATCAATGACTTCTAAATTTAAGATTTTTATCAGAGTTATAAGATATAGAGTCAGCAAATATAAATCTGATTTACTTAAGTCGTAAATTATTATTAATTGAAGCCATTGAGCGATCAAATACATAAAAATACATATAGGGTAAAATTAAGAAATTTGATGGATGAAGATATAGTAAATCTAAAATAAAACATCGTGAAAGAATGTATCATATTAAAATTAAACAGACATTTTCATGTAAAAATAATTCTAACCAGTGTTTAATTTAAAAATTCTATTAAGATTCTTAATGAAATTACCTAAAATTTACAATTAAAATAATTATTGTACATGATTGAAAATTAGAATTCGTAGTTGTACATAAGTGATTTCAATCAGATTAATTCATCTTATTGTATTGTCAATGAACCACTTTCTCAAATTATAAAATTTTTATAAGCAATTACGTAAGTAATATATTTACAATAGTACTTGTACTTTTGAATTTTATTCTGCGAATAATAAGGTTATTTAAGATTATTTTGAAAATTATTTTCATTATAAATAGAAATATCAAATATAGTTATTTGACAGGCTTAAATTATTAATTCTTTTTATAATTATATAGTAATTAAACTTCAATATGATAATTATTTATTTTACTTTTAGCTTCATTGTTACACAATTTTTAATTATTATTATTTTTCAAAGAAAATTTCAATTTATTTTATCAATTTATTTTTAGTGGTGACACAAATTATTAATATAATACTTAATTAAATATATATTATAAATTCTTTAGACAAAATTAATAGACACTAATTTATTAAAAAAAACTTTTTTTATGTTACTATCATATTTTATTGATTTATCTTGATATGAATCTTTTCGGTGTAACTATAGCAACTTATATTATTAAATTTTATTTTAAAATTTAATTTTCAAATATCTTAGTTACATTTTATTCAACTTATTTCTTTGAAGGGAATCAACAAATAACTTATTGCATAAGTACAAATTTTTGAAAAATTAATCGATGAGAAATAGATCAATAAGTATTTTCACTTTGTACTTTACTCAAAATAATTTATTCAAAAGTTAATTTCCCGACGTGACCATTATATATCATTGATTTATCTTGATATAATAATTTTTCCAATGTAACTATAGTAACCTGTGTTATTAAATTTGATTTTAAAATTTTGGTTTTCAAACATATTAGTTATATTTTATTTTATTTATTTCTCTGTGGGGAATCAACTAATAATTTATTGCATATATATATATATATAATTGGAGAAATTTATCAATGTGATATAAATCAATAAGTATTTTTCATGTTGTACTTTACTCAATCTTGATATTAATGATTTTCAAACATTATTTATAATTTATTCAATTTAAATTGATTAAAAATTTCAATTTGGATGTATTTTCTTTAGTATAAACAATCGATTTTAATTAGTATAAAAAATGATTTTGAGGTATAAACAATCAATTATTATTTAAATTATTATTAAAATATTATCATAAGTAAGTTTACTTTTTATGTATATTTAATTTACTATTCTGTTTTTTAGTGAATTATTACAATACATATAAATTTTGCGTAGGTATCAGTCACGAAGATGTTCACTACTGTGAGCTTGTTACATCATCATATTTCAAGATAAATGATGTTGGTTTCCCTGGTTATGTGTGTCCAAAATGCCTCACCATAACATCTGGTAGATGGTCAATGTTTTTACAACAACACGAGCATCACCTCAGACAATTCGGAGAATCGAAAAGTAGTATAGTTGCCAAAAGTAAGAATATGTATTGGCAAAGAAGACAACCCTTCAAGACGTTTTGCATATTGGTAAATATGATACAAGTAATCTTTTGATAATTTTTAATGATATTTAAATTATTAACTGTTAGATACTATCAATATTCAATATTGAAGATCGATTAATGAAAGAAATTAATATAAAAATGGTAATTTTTAACTTTATTTAAATTATTAATTATTTTTAATTTAGATGATTTAAATATTGACATTGAAAACATAGATGATGGAATATTTTATGAGACAAATTATGACGAACTTGAAAATATCTCTACTGTGAATGTTAAATGTGAGTTTTTAGTTATTACAATCAGAATTATTTAACTTTTTCATGTTTCAGGTAATCTTTATCCGAAGTATTGTCAATCTAAAATCCATGGTGAGAACTGCCACAATACAATGAATCGATATTATCAAGTGAATTATTATTATATATGTCCTGTATGCCAGACCCAAACCTCTGACCCGTACCTTAAATTTTATAATGACCATAAAAATCACTTGACTAAATTTTATTTGGATAAAAAATCATTATTTAAACACAGTTTGAAACGAAAAAGTACCATAAAATCGGAAATACTTGAAAAAATATATATTAATGATGATTTACGAATTGGACTAGAATTAAGTGACATTACTGTTGAACGAGGAATTGAATATGATTTACTACGCTCACATCGAATTATAAAAGTGAACATCGAAAGAAATAATGTTAAGGAAATAGTTCTTCCATCTTCTCTTTTGAGAAAATTAAAAATAACAATAAATAAAATGAAACTTTCAAAAGTTCAATTTGGAGTCTAAGTAGAATTTGAAAAAGATGGGGAACTCAAAGTAGTTAGAATATCAAATAGCGCTGCTTCAGTGACTAAGACTTTTCTTGATGAGACTATAAAAAAAATAAATGAAAAGATTGTTGAACGAACAGACTTAGAAAGTAGTTGGAAAATAAACCAAATAATAAAAGTAAATTTCAAGGTAGCCAAAGTTTCGAATATATCTAGGTTATCTGGACATAATTATATTCCAACACCTAAAGCTCTAAAGGGTAAAAAGGCAATAGTTAACGTACAAAATACCGATAATTTATGTTTCATATATAGTGTTTTGGCTGTATTGAAATCTGATAAGATCAAGAGAGGTAGAGATAGACCAAGACAATATTTACCGTATATGAATGACTTGGTATACAATCCTAACGATATGCCAATGAAACTGTGTGATATTCCAACTTTTGAGAAGAAAAATCCTGGTTTAGCAATTAATGTAATGATTTATAATAACGAAGATTTTGAGGATAGAGAAGAACTTATAATGAAGCATCCACATTTAAATATAATTCACCGAACAAAAGTAACTGGAGTGGATCCAATTTATTTATTATTGATAAAGGAGGGTGAAAACTATCATTATACAGCTGTAACTAATTTACAATCCTTGAGGAATTGTCATAAAAACCATGATTGTAATGTTCGAATTTGTTGCAAACGGTGCAAAAATTGTTTAAACGGATTTTGAAAGCCATTGAAAAACATCAAGAATTATGTAAGAAAAATCAGTTGGATACTACCCTATATACATTACCAAAAGATAAAGATAAATATTTGGAGTTCAAAGACTGGTCGAAAACTGTTATAACCCCAGTTCGTTATCTATGTAGATTTTGAATCTATTTTACCAAAAGATTTAGTTTACCACCAAATAAATTTGCCAATTTCTGCTGAACTCTTATTAATTAACAATTTCACTGGAATGTCAAGTTACCATCATTTCATTGGTCAAAACTATGCTTATGAATTTCTAAAGGCCTCAGATATAGGAACAAACATTGTGCTACCATATTATAAAGAAGAGGGGAAAAAGCTAATGATACCACTTACTTTTGATGAAGAATATTCATTTGATAATTGTGAATATTGTTATTTGTGCAATAAAAATATAGTAGATAAGGTTAGAGACCATGACTATTTTACAGGAAAATATATTGGTCCTTCATGTAAAAGTTGTAATTTTAATAGGAGCATCAAAGAATTATAATCTGTAGTTTTTCATAATTTACGGGGGTATGACTTACATCATATCCTTTAGTATGGAATAAATCAATTTCCCAATTGGAACTTATCATGTATTCCAATTAGTAGTGAAAAGCTCTTATCTCTTATGGTATATGTTGGTAAGCTTAGAATACGTTTTATCGAATTACCCGTTTGTTCATGACTCATTAGCTAGGGCTGTAAAAACTTTGACTAGTTTAACTTTAACGAGATCTGTTTTTACTGGTAACATTGTTAATGAAAAAGGTATTTTTCCTTACAACTTTGCCACTAGTTTTACGGTCCTTGAAAATACTTATGAATTGCCTTCAATCTGGGAAGGAGTGAGTGAAGTTAAATAACCTTGACCTTTGATTTGACAAAATATTTAACCTTGAACTTTGACCTTGAACATTTAAAAAAAATTTACATATTGAGCCAGTGGAGTCACGATTTTGAGAAATGAAAAAATATGACGTTGGAAATTTTTAATTTACATTTAAATGTGCTCCGATTTGCACTTAAAAATATTTTTTTTAAAGGCGGCGTATACTTGATCTAAAACCAGTACTTTCAAATGACCATAACATTTTAAATGTACTTTTTTGCTATGTGAGCCAGCGGAGTCCTGATTTTGAGAAATGAAAAAATATAACCTTGAAAAAAAAAGTTTTTGAAAAATGACCTTGAACTTTGACCTTTTGAGCCATTGGAGTCCTGTTTTTGAGAAATGACAATGATGACTCATACTTTGACCTTGAATGAGTAATGGTATTTGTTTAAATGACCTTGAGGAAATTCGATGACTCATGCCTTGATTCATGGTCTTTGTTTCAATGACCTTGAACTTTGACCTCTAAATTTTTTTTGTACTTTTATTTATTTAAAAAAAAATTTTGTGCTAGGGGAGGAGCAGGCGGTAGGGTGAGCCAGCGGAGTCCCTTCTAACTATTCGATTCAGTATTCGATATGTCAAGATCTTGAAAGTAAAATGAGAATTGCTTTCGTAGACTAGTCAAGTCATTAGATAATAATAAATTTACTTTCTTCTATTTCATCTGCAGGACAAGTGGCTTTAAAATTGGAAAACATGTCAGATTACTATTTTTCAAACTTGTTACCCAGAGTTCCAATTTTTTCATAAATGCAGTTATTTTGTCTTTCTGCATCAGAGAATGAATGAGAACCTTGCATTGATTTATTCAAAGTAATGAGCTTTTCAAAAACATCCACTAAATACGCAAGTTTTATAACGAATTTTATGTCATAAAATACGTTTGTTTCAGCTTCATTATTATCAGTGAGAAATAAAGTGTACGGTAAGTGTACTAGAGCAAGTTTTTAGCTTTTTGCTACAATGTAGTTATCACAGGCACTGTTTACAAATATATCGTGAAGCGTAGAAACTTACTACTGCCTTTGCAATTTCCTTGTCTTATTTCTCCATGCCGATGACAGTGATTATGATTTGCTGAGAGAATAATGTTGCGCGCGTAACATTATGAGAGAAAAAATGTTTTTCTGGCAACGCAGGGTTGGCGTTTGTCACCTAACTCTAAAGGCGTTTCCTGAGGCACACCCCTTTGTAATAGTCTAGCCCCCCCGTTTGGAAATCGCTGACTTAAGGTATTTCCACTAATTTTTAGTAAATTTGTTCCATTCTCTATTATTTTCTTTATTATTTCATCTTACTTTGAATTATTTGGTGATTAGAGTAATTTTAATTCAAAATAGGTGCCTATACATATGTAGGTGTTATCGTCTTAATAAAATAAATCAAAAAAGTTTTCTGTTTTGGTATAACACTACCAAATAGTATAAAAGAAGTTGCGAGAGAAAATAGCGAAGAAAAAATAATGTGACAGAAAAATATCGAGAAGAAAAAATAAATCGAAATTATAGAGGATAAAACTAATTATAGAAGCGCCAGTGGAATTATTGTTGTACTCGAAGCATCAACTGTTCGAAATATCATTTGAGCACTCAATTCGTGTTATTGATTGATTCTGTGAAATTGAAAATAAACTTCATTATTTGTTGGGTTCAGTGTTATTAAATCAAAGCGATACGCGGAATCAGGATACCAACTTTTACCGAAGCTTTTATTAATAAAACCCGATAATTGCACTAAATAAATAGATTAATAAATTAATTAAATATAAATCAAATATAAATTTATAAATTAATCAAAAATTATATAATAAGATTTAATTAATAGCCATTCACTGGTCTTAAAATCTCAACATATACATTGTGCATAAAATATTTTCAGTCAATACATCAAATTTAAAAACATTCCGTGATATTTTTACACAATTATAAAGTGAAATCAGTTTTATTTGTTGAGAATTCTTGAAATCACAAATACACATAATCAAATAGAGAAATATTTGTACAAAGCAAAAACCTATATATCAAGTTTACAATAAGCATGAAGGGATGATATAATTATATAAATAAGATACAAACTTATTAAGAAACACGAGGAAATATATTTTAAAAATATGGGGCCTCCAAGTTCTGCACCACCAAACCTAGGAATTCTTCGCAATAAAATTATTACCATGGCAACCGTAGCAAGGATACAAAATAAAGTTACTGAGAATCCCAATGAACCTTGGTGTATAGTAAAGATCTCACCTCTAGAAGCATTTACAATGCTAGCCAGAGACCATGACAGTCCAAGTCCCAAATAAACATTCACAGCATTACTTCCAGTAACATTTCCTATGCTATTGTCAGCGGTTTCATCATTTAGAGCTGCATATTTACTGGCAAAAGTATCTATATTACAATTTAAATAAATAATAAAATACTTTTTTATCAATAAAACTATTTTTCTTATTAATCACCTTCGTTTTGATTTTTTTCCATTTAAAATTTCATTTATATTCATTTAGTTTTCAATTACAGATCAATGCTTTGTTTTATTTATTAAGTTTAGCATAAATATAAAGACATTTTTTTTCAAAATATAAAGACATTATTTCAAAAATATAAATATTCGTTTAGAAACACGAGAAATTTAAATAAATGAAATATATTTCGAGGAAATTATCCTCATCTTCAGATTGCCATTATTATTTTTGTCAAATGTTATATAAGAAACAATAATTATGTAATAGTTATGATTTTATGAAATAATCTCAATAAATTTGTTAATGAATGAACTTTTATTTTAGGAGATTAATAACCAAAAAAAATTAATCACCAAAGTCTCATAAAATTCTTTCCCACTTATTTTTGAAGGTTTTTGCACATTTCTATATGCTCAATAATATAACTCACGCCTCTCAATCGGTTATGTTCCTGAACCCGTGTGCAAAGATGACGGTAAGTCTCTCCGAATGTATGTGGTATTGTACCCATTATATGAAAAGTTATACACATGATCAGAAACTAAACCCATTGGGGTTTGATATTTATTACTAAACATATTTATTGACACATTTATTTTAAATTTTTAAATTGCCTGTCACAAAATCATTAAGCAATTCAAATGTACTCAAAATAGTATCAAAATCGTTAAAATCAATAAATATGAAATCGTCAGAAAATTCAATACAAATAAAAAACAGCTGAAGAAACAGAGATTAATGGAGCAGTTTCTTAAACTTGTATAATAAAATGCAACATGGCTTGTCATATGATGAAATTGTTGGTATAAAAAATAAGATATAAAAAGATAAGTGTAGATATGAAGTTGGAGATCAAGTCTATGTTAACTAGAGATTTAGCTCACATATTAAAATCGCTAGTTAAAAAACTAGTTATAAAATATTTAACTGCAAGTGCAACATCAAGATGAACTAAGAAAGTCGAATTTAACAGAAAAGATTATGAAAAGAACTAGAAAAAAGGAAATAGAATCCGAACTCTCTATGCTATACAGGTCTATTTATGTACAAGTTATAACAAACAATATCTTGCATTTTTTGATGAGACTGGATGATGAAACTCTTATAAATACAAAATGCATCAAGACACTCTGTACAAATGTGGAAGAAATTTTTATGGAATTCTTGGTTAATCATCATGGGTATATAGGAACTTATAGAATTTTTATAGTATATGAAAATTATGTCTATAAATTTTAAAAGTTCAGTATAAAACGTTCCGTAAAATTAATCTAAGTATAAAATCTAACAATTACAACAAAACATGTTTGTGGTAAGACATCACCAGTGCCGTAACTGGGTTTTCGACGCCCTTGGCTAATTAATTTTTGGCGCCCTTGGCAAATTGAAAATAAAACTTTTGCGACTTTGTCAATTGTTAGTAAAAAATAATTGAATTTCTTTTATTTTATTTATGACAAAAATTACGTAGTCTGACAACGTGGATATCAAAAACGCAAAACACAGTAACAATACTAATTTACAGTTTATTATTTACTAAATAATACTAAATAAATTATTGGATAAAACTGTATATTGTTGCGTTAATACAGACTACTGCAATACTTGAAGTATCATATATTATAAATAAAAAAAATATTGTCAATGTATCACACTCCCTAAATCATACATAAAGTTAGAAACTCACAATTAAAAGTAAATTTAAGTAACGCTACACTGATACACTTCTAGTTCTACATCAAAGACTGCAGTGTTGCTAATAAAATCATATTGACATTTGTATGATAAGAAGCCCCTCAAAGGTAAATAATATAATAAAATATATTATAACGGTTTAAATTAAATATATTTAAAAATCATTAATTATTAGATTTTTTGTTATCGAAAACATAGTTAAATCTAAAAAAGTTGTAAAAATTACAAAACCAAAATATAAAGTAGGAAATACTTTATATTTTGGTTTTGTAATTTTAGGTGATCACTTAAGAAGCACAACCAATATGGACGCAGCAAAACTGTAGGACTTTGCGTGATTATATGTTAATTTACTTTAAAGTTGACATACTCCTTCTTGCGGACTACTTTTAACCATTCCGAGCCAATGTCATTGTCTACAATGGTTTTGAACCTCTAAATTTTTATGGAATTTCGAGTATGTCATGGGCTTCAGTGCTTATGACATTAACGGAATCCATTGAACTTTTACAGGACATGAAAATGTTCAATTTTTACGAAGGTGGAATATGAGGTGGGTTAAAATTTGTCAACAAACATTACGTTACTGTTTCAGATAATATATAATTATTGTATATAAACATAAATAATCTGTATGATTGGGATCTTAGCTAAAGTCTTCCGTATGCTGATTTTACTTGGATGTATGATGGTTTGGATGAGGTTTTGAGTGAATGCGTGAATGTTGTGGATATTGTGGATATTGAAATCCTTCCATATGGATGTACTATGGAAGTCGATATCGAAATTTCAAATAATCTACATGATTTTTTAAATGACTTTTCGACTAAATCGGAAAGATGTGCCCACCAAATTCAAAAGTTGAGAAGTTCATGCTCACGCATTATCCTAAGAAGAACTATGTTCTTCATTGGAGGCCTCTCAGTAGGCTGGGCATCTGCGCGGAATTTGCCGGAACAGTCCCGGCTTTTCAGCAATTTTCCCGGGTCCCGGAATTAATAATTTGATCGAAATTGTGAACCAAATTTTATGTTTTTCAGAAATAAAGTATTGCTACAATACGATTATGTTTAAATTAGTAAGTCAGACCATCTTAAACCTTTATTAATTCGAATACAAAATTTTACTTACAATTAAATACTAAAACTTTCCTTCTTTGAACAATATTTTGATGACATATGCAAATTTAAGAACCCTTTAATTGAATTAAAATTTTTGACTTTAAATCAGTAAAGAAGTTTAACTTATTTAAAGTCAAAAATTTGAAATGAGTCCACTAAGCTTCCCAACTTGGAAAAGTTAGTCCAATATGCTTTCGCTCTATCTGGAACATCGACAGATGTTGAGCGTATATTCTTGCTAATGAATTGGATTTGGGATGATCTGAAAAGTCGATTGGAAATCGGAACACTTAACGCTCTTCTTACTATACAGTGCAAATGTGATTTAGATTTTAACCAGTTCTACAGCTTTATCAAGAACGACATTGAGTTCCTTGATAAAGTTCATTCTTCAGAAAAGTATGAATAATAAAAAGTAATATTTTGAGTAGAAAAACTATTTTTGCTTTTATCCCGGTTTTTTTTACAAATGTCCCGGATTTTCTAGGAAAACCTCTGGCCAGCCTACCCCTCAGGCTTTATCTTTCTTCGGGGGATAAGGTGGTACATATACATAGAGCTATTAAATATAAACAATCTCCTATTTTGAAAAAACTATTTCGATAAAAACACTAACTTGTGTGCAAATGCAGTTAGTGAATTATATAGATATTTATTTAAATTATACAACAATAGCTTGTATGGTAAATCCGTTGAGAACCTTAAGAAGCGGATGAATTTGCAATTATGTAATTCAGCTGAAAAGTTAATTACATATTCGTCAAAACAGGAATTCAGAAAAACAATAGAGATAGCTGATGATCTATTTGTCGCGCATCTTAATAAGGACTCAATATGTTTATATAGACCTAGCTACATTGGATAAACAGTACTGGATTTATTCCAATTACGGATGAATCAGTTACAGTATATTAAACTACAAAAATATCGTGGTAATAATAACTGTGATATTAATTTAGTAGCGGGTGTGACAGATAGTTTCATTTTAAGGATAAAAAATTTAAAATTAGAAATATTATTACCAGCGATGATTTCCGGTGACCTGCTAGATACATCAAATTAAAATCCCTCTCATTTTTTATATTCCAAGCGACTTGACTCAGTTTTAGACAAGTTTAAGGATAAGAGTAAAGGGTTAGGATATAGTGAATATATTTTCTTGCACCCTAAATGTTAGAGCTTATTAGGAAATAAATTACTGGTAAAGTAAAATTACCGGGGACCGAGATTAAACATTAATCATATTTACATTTTTATAATAACAACACTATTATGCAGCTACCTTAAACTAGGATAGGAACCCGAAATCATCAGCTGTTTACTTTAGAAATTCTAAAATAGCTTTAAATAATCAGGCCGATAAGAGAGCTTGGTTAGGAAAAAACTGAAGTTTTGCATATGCTTATTATAGAGAGGTTGATGTCCTTTATGGTGGCGGTAATATTGTCATGCATGAAACAGATCATGCCCTTCGAGATCAACAATTCAATTTGTTATTTGAAAACATTAAAAATACAAATTGATAACACTGTCGGTATATCTAAATATGTAATTATTTTTATGAAAACTCTAAACCTTTTTTAGATATTTAGTTACTTTATTGAAATATTTTATTGTAATGTCTTTTAGTTGAAATAATTTTTTAATAGAGTTATAAAATAATAATAATATTAATATTAATAATAATAAGACTACTTATAACAATAAGTAGTAAATCTATTTAAAAAATAATATGCTATTGAGAAATTTTGAATGACCTCGAAAATTTTGAAAGACCTTGTCACTTTTTTCAATGACCTTCAGAAAATCTTTGTCACATGGGTTTTCTTTAAATTACCGTGAAAATGACTATGACTTCTCTAATGACCTTGAATGAGTTACGGTCTTTGTTTAAATGGCCTAGAAAGTTATTATGACTCATCCAATGACCTTGAATGAGTCAGGGTCTTTGTTTAAATGAGCTTTAAAAAATATTATCACTCATACAATGACTTTTAAATGTACTTTTAAATTTTGAAAAAACTTTTGCTGGTGCGGGACGAGGATACTGGAGGTGACACATCTTACCACTAATTTTACCACATTTTTTAATAATTATGTATTTATAAGTATATATTTGATAATCTATAATTTAAATCTTAATATATTAAAAAAAAACATAATTTGCGTATTTATTTAGTCACATTCAGTGGGAGGTATAGCTCTGTAATATACATAATACCTTATTGGAATAAGGAAAAATTAATATAAATTTTCAAAAAATAAACATCTTACCCGGCAAACTTGTTCCTACAGCAACTAATGTTATAGCAATAATTTCATCTATAAGTCCAACAGTGCATCCAAAACTTGAAGCTAAGTCGCCAAATAATGCGGTTAATACTCCAATACAAAAAATTGAAACAACAAAACACAGCCATCCTCCACAATATTCTGAAAGGTCAAACCAAACAATAATTATCCGAAAATTAAAGTTTATAAATAATAATAATTCTTAGATCTACGCATGTGAGTAAAATATTTAAGAATATTTATTTTGATTGGAAAAAATCTAAATGAGTTGAGTATTATAAATACAAATACCCCATACACAAACACACACACATAAATATATATATATTCAAAAAAATCATCCTCTTTAATAGGCTGCTATCAAAGTCTGTGAAAATGCTATATACAAAAACAATAATGGTGCAACAGTTATAAATTAACGAGTATATTAAATCATCTCAATAAATTCGTTGATGATTGAATATTAATGTTAGGGATTGTAATTTAATCACCAATGCCACTCATAACATTTTTTCAAACTTATTATTAAAGTTATAAAATTTGAAATTCTTTTAAATCAATTGTTTCTTTACACATTTTTATGCTCAAAAAAATTAATCACACCTCAAAATCATCTATGTTCTTCAACCCTTGCGTGGAAATGATCGGAAGTTCCGCCAATGTATGTGGCATATATATATATATATATATATATATATATATATATATATATATATATATATATATATATATACGAAAACACCAATTCACAAATAATACAGGGTGTTCGGAATAAATTTTACAATTTCGTAAGTAACTACTAAATTTAATAAATTGAAAAAAATAACAAGTTTCACTCGAAATAACCACCATAAGCATCGATCACAGCTTCAATCCTGCTTCGGAACTTGGAACAAGCTCATGCAACAGTCTCCTTGTGAAGGGCCTCAAAAACACTCTTAATTTTATCCATTAACTGGGCTTTTGTATTACTGGCACAGCAATTGGTGTCTTTTTCAACTGCACCTTATACAAAATAATCCACAGAGTTAAGATATGGGGAGTTTGGAGGCCAAACATTTGGACTGGTGAAGTCGTAAAAATTTTCAGACAACCATGTTTGACTTTTCCCAGAGATGTGGCAAGGGTCGAATCTTGCTGCCATACACACGGCCTACCATTAACTACTTTTGTTATCTAGGCCTTGACTACAGTGTTTAGCAACTCCATGTAGCCATCTGAATTCAACCTGAGGCCCTTACTGGATAAATGAGGAGGCATTACATCGCTCTTAGAGGACACACGTGCAAAAACCATCATAGTTTGGGGAAATTTAGTATGCATTACACCAGGAATGTACTTTGGACTATATGCAAGCCATCTATTATTCTGCGCGTTGTGTTTTTGATCCTGGCAAAAGATTTTCTCATCGGTAAAGAACCAGATTGTTTGTGGTTCAGCAGGAAGTTTCACTTTACTTAGAAGTTTCTTCGCGTTTATCAATCGATTTTCAAGGGCCTTTTCTGTGAGCGGCTGACCTTTGCGGCACTTGTATGAGTAGTATCGAAGGACTTCATTGAGTGCAAGCTTCATAGTAGAGGATGAAACATTCATTTCACTTTACAAAGCCCGAATTCAAATGCCAGGGTTCTTCAACACCTTTTCCTGCAGATCTTTGAGGAATTCTGCTGTACGAACGCAATCAGATCTTCTTTTATGGATCTTTCTTCTTGCTAAAGCTTCATAGTCACCATTGCAAGTCTCTAGTTCATGTTTGATTGTTTTTACTGTGTTCAGAGAGCATTGGGCAGCAGTCATAATATCCTTATTTTGATGGCCAACATGAATCATCCTTGATGCAAGTTATTCTCGTCCATGATTTAGGTGGGTTACAGTCATCCTTCCTCTCTCACATGTTGTAAATGAGTGAAGAAGGGTCCAAACTTTTAAATTATGAGTAGTGTGGATTAATTATAATAAATTATTATTATAAAACATAATGAATTATAAATATGTCAAATTTATCCCGAACACCCTGTATATTTCTATTATAATATATTTTGACAGCCTCACTGTCATCGTCAAATAGCTTTGAACTTAAAACTATATTGATTTAAGATGCTTTATTCACACAAATTTCTTCATTTATATAGTAAATACTATTCTTATTAAAAATATCAAACTGTTTTAAAAAATTCCAATTATTTACAAAATTTTATTTAATAAATTTTATAAAATTTAACAAAATTTGAATAAAAGTTTGAATAAAGCATTTTGAATCAATATAGTTTTTAGTTCAAAGCTACCTGCTTTAACAGTATCAAAATACATTGTAGTAGATTATAAATTTGTAGATTGGTGTTTTCTTTTATTTAATTCTAGTATAATTACTTGATATTCATGTCACATTTATATTAGACTCTTAACTACAATGATACACTATTTACAAAATAAATCTGTTATAAGCAGAAAAATGTGTACACTGCATGATGCAGTCATTTGTTAGTAACATTCAGTCATTTTCACGAGATAATTACATTCAACTCTAATTTTAGCTGATAAAATATTAAACAAAATTGTGCACTTTAATGTTATTTGAAAGTTAGCGCATTACAATCCTTATAAAACCATGAAAAATATCGCGTGAATGTCTAATTATAGTAGATTTACATACTTGACAGAATAATATTTTATTAATTATCAATAAAATAATAATAATAATAATAATAATAATAATAATAATAATAGTAAATAATAAAATAATGAATAAATAAAGGGCTTTTTTATTATTTACTTATCTAATATTTTAATTTATATTGCTACCAAGAAATCATCGTTTAATAATAATAATAATAATAATAATAATAATAATAATAATAATAATAATAATAATAATAATAATAATAATAATAATAATTATAATAATAATTATAAACCTGTTGGTGGGACAAATGCAAAAAGTAATTTCCAGAATACTGAAATATAATGCAAAATAAATGATATTAATGATGGAGGAGTTGTATTGTTCTCGCTTTCATCTACAATAATAATATATTTGTCACAGTAATATTTAATTTATATCAATTCCAAATGAAATTTTAAAAAAACTTTCAATTTTTATGTAAATTATATTATACCTGGATTCACAGATAATGCTTCGATAAATTGTTCTTTCCATGTGGACTTTGTGATTGGAGCTGATACATTGTTTGTTAATATCAATTTATCTACGACGCCCTAAAATAAAATTATTTAATAAAATAAACAAATAAATTTTTAAATAATTAAATAATTAAATAAATATTTAAATAAAAATTAAATCGAATAATCCAACCACTCTATTTTAACTCACTCTGACATACTCTATGACAAAACGGATATTAAACTCAGACTGTTTTGATTTCCTTATGATATGTTAACTAGGGGAATGCGTATGATAATAATTGCGATTATATATCTTTTCTTTCTGAACGTTTCCTGTAATGGACCACTTTGTCGTTTAGGTGGTGTAGATTATTAAACTATTTTTATTAATAAATATTTAATGCGACTTCTTTTAATAATTATACTAATAATAATAATAATAATAATAATAATAATAATAATAATAATAATAATTATAATAATTATAATAATACAGTATCCACCGCTCTATATGTCGCCTCTTATTATAAACTTCCGTTTTGTATTTCCCCTAATTTTGTAATTTAATTGAGTCTCAGTCATTTTAAAATTGAAAAAAGTGGCGATTATGTTTAAAGAGAAAATATTTAAACAAAAATAAATATTTGTTATTTGTAATAATCGTATTTCAATACTTGATAGGATATTTAATTTTGATGATATATTTCTAGTCAGTTACGAGAAATCCTTTAAACATGGAATGTTTTGAAGACTTGTTTGGATTCAACAAATCACTGATAGTATTATTACTACAGAATTTAATATGCTTAGAGTTTTCTGGTTATTCATGAATTTTGGACTTGGAAAATATCGAGATATTATTCAAACTTTCATGAATAATGTTGATGAAATAAAAATAAAAATCATTGAAAAATTTTTAAGGTACAAGAAAAGAGTTTCTTATAAATTCAATTTGCCAAATTAACAAAGTATCTATTTTAATTGTCCTTTGTGAACGCATAATCATTTGTTCTTCTTTTGCAATAGCTCTACTCGTAATAATATTTAAAATGTATATAAGAATAGTGAGACTAAATTTGTGTTAGTATTGCCGTACTCTGAAGATTTTGACAAATTATAATAGGAATATAAGTAAACAAAAGGAAATTTAGTCTATAAATAAATCAAAAACTCCGGTTGGATTGTGTTCAGACCTTTCTTTTAATAAAATCGTTGCCAAGCTAATTTAATTATTTAAAATAAGAATTTAAATTAATTATTTAAACAAAATAGTGAGAGTCCTAAATTAATTTAATTTTTTAAATCCTGTTTGATTTGTAGACAGAATGTCGTATATTAACTAGTCAATGGAACTTGTAATAAATCTTTTTTTCAGAAAATAACTTTTTAGATAATAAAAGTGCAAGAATATATCATTAAATAAAAGATTTGTAAACGTTTGTGAAGATTTTCCAATACATATGTTTGTTGTAGAATAAAACTTTATATTAAATCTAATAAATATATAAATTATTAATCTGTCTTCAAACAGAAATGACGTTGCATAGTGTATAGAAATTTATCCTAGGGATTTTAGATTTTGGGATATCTTATGGTTTGTAATTTATTTTAAGGATTGCAAATTTTGGGATATTTTTCATATAAGAAATTGAAACACGATAAGATTCCTTTATTTTATGAGACTTTTATTTATTATTTAATAATAATATAATGTCTTTGTTTGGAAAGTGATACTAATTTTAAGTTGACTTGACTTAGATAAAGACTTTGAAAAAAAATTGGATTGGCCTACATAAATTTTGAATGGTTTCTATAGTTACATGAACTATATAACATTTTTAGTTGACCTACTTATTTTATGGGTGGAGTGGGAGGGCTTACAGCCCTGGATGCGACACATCCTATTCCTATCTAGTAATTTAACTTTTTATGATTAGTTTATTATTAATATTTTTTTTTGCTTTAATATTTTACATATTGATCAACTGTTACTTTAACATAGATTACTTTAAAAAACTATATTATGTAATATTGTTGACTCTTAATTAATCTATTCTTATTTAATTATATCATTTGGCTTATCATTTCTTAATTACTTAACATATTTTCCATAGACCATATTTACCAATAAAAAATACTGAGACCAAAGTTTTAAATATTTAAATGTGTTTTTAATCAGGAGTCAGAAATCCTAATTGAAATCGATCTTAAACATTGTGAGACCTTTTTTCATTGTAAAAACATACCATACATTTTTTAGTGGTTTTATCAAAAATTTATATTTATGATTTATATTGAAAAAAAGTTTTAATCAAAGGAGTTCATGAAGGCCTTTTATTGATGGAATTCATTGAAGCTTTTTATCAGTACAAGTCTTTGTATTTTGTAGTGAAAATTTTTTCTTATGAGTTTAAGAGAAAATGTGTTTTAATGTTTTTTCATTTAAGAAGAATTCTTGTCTTTTTATCAAGGAAATTTAATTGGCCATTTTATCGATGAAAATTAAAATTAATAATTTAAAATAAAGAATGAATCACTTTATTTAAACTTCAATAAAGATTAATTAAATAACATTTATTTTATAGGGAACTGGAATAAATAGTTTCAAGCTAAATATCCGACAGTGCAATATACATGCCAATCTAGAGTATTTTTTATCGATAGCATAAATCTTAGTGTTTTTTAGCGAGAGTCCAAAATCTTTGAGTTTTATAAAAATTAATTAAAAACCACACTATTTAAACAATAAAAATAACCCTCTACCTCTAGAAAAAAGAATTTATTGTGAGGTAGGGGCATGATTCTCATTATAGACTACACATCAAGCAGAATAATAATTCTAAGAACCTTATTAATAATATTATGCACTTATTCACCATAATACTTTTTTCTATTAAATTCAGAAGTTCATTTAGTCATAAATAAATGTATAATATAAATATTATAAAAAAAATTTACTTTATATACAGAATTTTCGTGCACATGAATTCTTATTTTTGTTATATCTCCCAATTTTGGAATACCTTCCGCAGCAATTCCGCTTTTCCGTTTTGCAAAACGTTTTTTTCGCCTGGCGTTCGGATTATCAGAAATTTCTAAAATATTACAGTTATAAAAATTAATAATTACAGTAAATTGGTATTCGACGTAAATTTATAGTCATTTAATAAATTAATATATTATGGAATTAAAATCGCTTTTAAGTTATAATTAGGGTTCGGAAAAAAGAGTGTGCACTCTTTTTTAAAAAAAAGCACTTTTTCAAATTTCTAGGTTTAAAATAGTAAATTTATAAATAAATTATTTATAATAATATTAGACATCAAAACACTAATGGGTATTTATATTAGCTTTTTATTATTTTAATTAATTATTTTAACAACAAAAAATCTGCAAAAATTACTATATTTATATTTTACAAATATAATTAATTTAATTTAAAATACTTTGATATAATTTAATATAATATGATATAATTTAACATAAATTTTAATATTCAAATTTAACACAAATAGTTGTTTCAACTATATTAAAACTCCTTACCCTCTTCTAAAAATTCTTTATCTTTTCAATATTTCTTGTTATGGTTCTACCGTTTTCGTCTGTTAATAAGTAACTTCTGTAATGATTACGTTTTAGTATTGTATATGGCCCTTCATATCTCTCGTGATCTTTATTTCTAACCTCTTGTTTCACCAATACTTTGTCCTCTACTTTTAGGCTGCTTGTTGTGCCAACTTCTTTAGCATACTGTCTTTTAGCTTCTAATCTCTGAATAATTCTTTCTCTATTTACTTTGTTAATACTATGCCATTGCGACCTATCAATGTTTCTTCCTAATATAAATTCTAATATATAACTGTCGCGTTTAAAACGAATTCTATATCAGGTAATCATTCTGCCCAGTTTTTCTTTACTCCATCTTTAAGTGATGCATTAACAAAATCTATTATCGTTTGAAATTGTCTTTAACTACACCTTAAGTATTATGATGATACGGAGTTGAAAATATCAACTCAATTCCTCCAGTCTTCGTTATTTCTTTAATACTATTAGCAAATATATTTTTTCTTTAATACTATTAGCAAATATATTTTTCTCCTTTGAACGTTTTTCTTAATGGACCACAAATATCCATGTATATTTTCTCCGTCGATTCTGAAACTTGAATTACTTGAGATTTTTCTTTTGACTTTGTAGTTAGAAACGTATTTTTCTGACAAGCTTCACATATCGAAATAGTCGTTTTTATTTCATTTAACAAATCTTCCATATCAAAATTGTTTCGAATATATTTCATTACTTTTTCTACTCCTGCGTAGCATAATAATAAATGTGTTTCCTTTATCATTTCTCGTCTTTTTGTTTCTGGTATCCATATTTTGTTTTGAATCGTGTAAATAATATTTCCTTTTAACATAAATTAATTATTTCTCTTTTTATTGATTTGATCTTTTATTTCTCGTATCTCTGAATTATCTCTTAGACATTTTTCTCCAATATTATTAGTCATAAATGTTAACAATCTAGTTTTCAATCGTCCTGATTTTGGATTTTCATGGTCCATCAAACATTGTACAAATGTTCCGCATGTATTTCTAGATAGCATATCTGCTGTTTGAAATTGTCGTTAACATAAAAGTTTTTGTTTTATGATCAGTGCTTAACACAATCGTTTACCATATAGAAAATATTTGAAGTGACGGCTGACATAATATATACCCAAAAGTTATTTTCGTGTAATGCAACATCCTCTTTTGTGATTACTCATTGCATGGGATCAATATGCAATAAAAAATTTTCATGTTCCTGTTCATCCCTTTGTGATAATACAGCTCCAGTTGTATCAAAGCCTGCGCCTGTATCTAATATGAATTCTTTCTTGAAATCGGGAAACACAATAATTGGTTCCATGGTTAACACTATTTTAATTTCTTCGAAGGCTTTCTCATACTCCTCAGTTCAGATTATTTTTCACTATTTTTCCCACATGTGCTTTCTAACACTCTTGATTTCATTGCATATTCCTTAATAAATCTTCGATAATAATTGCAAATACCTAAAAATTTCGCGAATTCTTTATACACTTAGGCCTCTGAAAAGATTTAATAGCCTCAATTTTACTCTGATCTGTTTGAATTCCCTTGACTCTGCATGCAAAACACGTTATTTTCTTTTTTTGACATTCTAGACTGATATGACAAATTCTTTTGCATGTCCAGCATTCAATTTGTTGGTTATTGATGTTTCGTTGCTTGAAATTAGTATTTCTGTTTAACAATCCTCTCTGAGAAACATTTCTGTAGCTTCTGTAGTTTTGAACAGCCGGTGAAACCTTCAAAATATTAACATGGCCCATAATCTTGTTTACCTTTTCTGATTTCTCAATAGTTGCTTTAATTTCTTCTGATGTTTTTAAATTTTTCATCTCGATCTCTTTTTTAAATTCTTGATCTCTTACATAATTTGTAAGAAGGCATTTTCTATTTCTTTTTCGTTCCATTTGTAAGCAATTAATTTCTTCGTCATCTTATTTATTTTCCCTAAAAACATTTTGACTGAATCTGATCCTTGCTCATAGTTCAAAGCTTTTTTTAAATCCTCCATTAACAACGTTGGTTTTGAAAACGCATATCAAAGTTTCTTTTCCATAGTTTTTTCTTCGGCTGTTTCTTAATCTTCCATTAGTGATCTATCAAGTAACGTTGTTGTTAAAATTACTTGCATCGTAATTGTGGTTTTGTTGCGCAGAAAACTCTTTGATAAAATTTTCTAAATCATATTCTTTATGAAATTTTTCGGGTAGAATTCGGTTGTTAATAAATCCATGGTCGTGTTTGCCATGTTAGACACAATTAAATTTAAATCTTCTTCTAACATATTTTTATTTAAATTACAAAATATAAATTCAAATTCTTCTCTCCAAATCTGAAAATTTAAACAACTGAGGCGTGGTAATTCTTAATATTGATATAGCTATCGGTTACAAATATAATTAATTTAATTTAAAATACTTTGATATAATTTAATATAATATGATATAATTTAGCATAAATTTTAATATTCAAATTTAACACAAATACTTGTTTTAACTATATTATTTTTAATATGAGTTTTAGAAATATTATATGTTCTTAAATATATTAAAATATAATATTCCTAATCGATTCTTTTTCGTTTATTGAAATCTCCAAGTTTATTTGGAAAATAAAAAGCACTCCGTGCACTCTTTTTTAACCCCAAAAAGCACTCTTTTTTCCAATCCATAGTTATAATATTTACCTAGTTTGTAAACAATTAATATTATTACATTTTTAATTAATATTATTTTTTTTATTTTTTATTCCTAATTTAAGTCAATCTTCTTAAAACGAACTTAGTGAGAAAATTTTATTTTAATATTTATTTAGATTTATATTTGTAATTCATTACTAAGTAAATGTGCCTAAAATTTAGATTTCTTTTACAATGCCACCAAACATTTGAATTCAATGTAAAACTTTTATTAAAAGATTCATTCCAATTATTCAGTTTACTTACCTTGGACGTCCAAAAATTATGTCAACAAAATAGGGGAGAGGGAGGACATCCCTTTAGAGAAACTGTGAGAAGAACAACTCATATATTTTTTTAGTCGTTTGCTAATATACTATTGTATAGTGATTGATATACACGTCAAAACTGAAACGGTTCTCTATTCTCATCCTTGGTCATGAATAATCGAAGTTTACTTACAGTTGTAAACTAAAGGTTTAAACCAAATTATTTATCACAATTTTCCAAAAATGATTTTTGCATATTGAAAATGTATTTTTAATAACCACTTTAATCTTCAAGGTTTTATTAACAATTACAAAAAAATTATCTTTGTTTATAGTTATTACAGATGCAAATAATTATGCACTGGCAAGGAAGGATCTAGGTGGGCGATTGGGCGATCGCCCACCCCAAGAAAATCTAGAAGTTGCTTTATTGGAACTAAAATTAGTCAAAATAGCAAAAAAAATCGTCTTATATTAGGGTTAATTACTAAATCTACACAGTTCAGGCTATGCTAGATGCACCAGACAACTTTACTATAAACAAATCGTTATTTTATTGATCTCTCATAAATAAGGTTCGTTTTAATCATACCACGTGTTTTTGTTTTGTGTTATTTCAGACTTAAAGGAGGTTCAATGTTTATTATATCGAATAATTCGCATTTTTCTGTGCAATAAAATATATTTAAAGTAAAATCATTATAAGAAAATTTTCTAATTAGTTTAACTGCCTGAACCACACGCTCTGGTTCTCTCATTTCAGAAAAATTATGAAGATTTTGTGGACTTTATCGATGTCCATGAGCATATTGTTTTTAAATAGAGAACCTAGTCAATAGCCTGAAATAGCTGCAAAACTTTTATTGCAATTAGTCTTGAAATGTTGATTCGAATGTTTTTTTTGCTGGTATTGCGATGGATGAAAGTTCGGTAATGATTTCAGAGAAAAAGGAGCTCTAAAAGATGTTTAATTGGAAGCTGCAAATAAAGATTATTTTGCATGTTATATTCATTGAATTTGAATATTTTAAAACTTGTAATTTTAAAAATGTAAAAACTAATATTTATGTAGGCAAAATGTGAGAAATATACATGTAAATAATCAAAATTTTAAATGGAGATGAAAATAGTTATGAATGTCTGTTAATAGGTAAAAATTGTTTCTTTATCAACAGACAAAAGATATACATACTATTAGTTTAACATGCAAACATACATATAAATTTTCAAGTTGTCCACTCCCCACATAAAACCTGAATCCTTCCTTGTCCATCTGTTTCTAAAAAACAACATTTTCTATAATTAAAAAATCAATAAATTTTATAACACAGGTAACACATCAACTAGTCTGAAAAATGAAAATCTTGTTACGATAGTAGTAGGATATGACCCATCAAGTACAGTAGCTTCTGATTGGCTGGAAAAATGCATGACTCGTCCGATACTTCATTCTTCGGCAGACATTTTGGTATGAGTCATATGTGTGTGTGATGAGTCAGCGTAGAGATATACCAAAGACAATGAGTCATTAAAAACTTTTTTTTACCCAGTCAAAAAAATTTTTTTTTTATTATTGTAATTACCTAATTTGCATTTTGGCTTTTTTTGGAAAACCGACTTTTTATAAAATTTTTCTAAGTGTGGAAATTTTATTCGAAATTCGTATTTTCGATATTGTGTGTGTATATTACCGCGGAACTTTTTATCCTCATCGTCTTAATTTTTATTTCTGTATCTGATCCCATCTTATAATTCTTGAAAACGTTTACGGATCTTGGAAAAATGCTTTAAGACCCCTCCACCTCCCCTCTAAGTTTCTCAAATTTCAAAATATTGAAATTTCTTTTATGCCAATGTTCTTTATTTTCAATTCTATAACTAATCCCATCTTCAAAACTATGGAAAAGTGTAAGGGTTCGTCAAAACCCATATGAGCTACCCAGCACAGACCTCATACCCCTCTAACTTTTTCAATTTTCAATATTTCAAAACGATGTTTTTACCAATCGTCCTAGTTTTTAATTCTGAATATGATACAATTTTAAAAACTTTAAAAAAGTCAAAGGGTTCGTCAGAAACCCTATGAGCCATCAAGCAAAGTAACCCTCACCTTACCCATGACTTTTAAATTTCCAAATCTCGGCTAAGACTTCTTTTTTACATAGAAAAATTATCAGTTTATTTTATCAAAATAGTGTTTTTCGAGATACCCTCTCCCCACTATCCACGACTTTTGAAATTTCTAAATATCAGCTAAGACTTAATAATAATAAATAACAATAACTGATTAATACATTTATTTAGATATTAAAATTATTAATTTATTTATTTATGAAAGCTTTATGAAAGTGACCAATAGATTATGATTTTTGAAAGATATTTTTATAGTTTATCTGTTCAACCCATTTCACACCAAAGAAATTTGATCGAACCGATTTCTCCCTAATTTTTTATTATTATTATTATTATTATTATTATTATATTATTATTATTATTATTATTATTATTATTATTATTATTATTATTATTATTATTATTATTATTATTATTATTATTATTATTAT
This sequence comes from Schmidtea mediterranea, assembly GCA_022537955.1. Classification (NCBI taxonomy): domain Eukaryota; kingdom Metazoa; phylum Platyhelminthes; order Tricladida; family Dugesiidae; genus Schmidtea; species Schmidtea mediterranea. Next base: position 228,838,541 of record CM039680.1, read on the forward strand.
TATTATTATTATTATTATTATTATTATTATTATTATTATTATTACTTACTATTTTAATATTTTCCATAAAATGAAACACGAAGAAATTTTTAAATAATTTTATCAACGGATTGATTAGAAATGATAATTCAGATGATATAATTATGTATACTAAGGTGATACTCGAAAAATAGGGTCAGTAGTATACTATGCCAGGTTAAGTCCAAGTGAGAGGGGTGTATGTATTACATACCACTCGGGCTATTAATCACACACACTATTGTATAATCCTCGGGCTTTACATAGCACAAATGGTCGCGTAATCATATGTGCTATTACATTATATCTCAAGGTCATATTACATCATAGGTCATACATGGTCAAGTCAAATGAAGTCGCCATTTCTGTTTTCATAACTTTTTTTGTTGAAATTATCTGATATTAGTCAAACATTATCAATTTTTGGTAAATTTGGGTCGAAAAAGTCGATTCTGAGCTCAAAACCCATGATTTCATGGTACTTTTGATGGTTTTGTTATTAGAACGGTGTCGGATTTTGAACAAAAAGATTTGAGTCATATTAAGGTTAATTTTACATTAAAAGTTGATTCAAGTGTCAAAATCTATGAATTAACAGTCTAGTCAGCCTATATGGGGGGTCAGGATTGAATTTCAAACAAAATATGATACCAAATAATATAAATTTAAGTCAACTTTAATGTCAGTGACTATAGTACTGGTCTTAGATGGATAATTTTCGATAAATCTTGAGGCTGGTTTAAAAACGGGTATGGGTTGAAAAAACCTTACATATTTAACGATTAGGTACATTATTATTATTTTAAATATTATTATTATTTTTATTATTATTAATCCTAAGAAGAAAAGATGAGACAAGATAAAGAATGCATTTATTTATTACCAGACACAATGAGCGGTGAGCTGAGCTCGCGCTTATTCGTGATATATATCAACCGTGCCTCCCCTAAGTGAGGTCAAATTGTGTGGTATAATCATATTTTTCGTTTTGTGATGTTACATGAATAATTATACCTGACGCGTCATGGTTCTACTTCGAAAAAGAGCCATTTCCGGTAATTAACTACTCACGCATACATCCAATGGTATACGTGCACTAGACATATTTCTATGTCATAGGCTCTATGATTAGTTTTACTTATAATAGAATTTTGTAGAGTCCTCCCACTAGTTTGGATTACAGACATTTATCACGATATCTGGCATATAAACTATATTTATTAATTAAAAAAATGATATAAAAATATTCTAACGAAATTAATGGGTTAAAGACGCCCACACACTAATATATTATCATATTAAAACATAAATAGTTTCTAGAACTTTTCATTATATTCACTTGATTTTTAAAAGCATTTATTAATTAATAATGTTATTGTAAATAAGTTTAAGTAATTTTTTAATAAAAGTTTTAAAATAATTAATGTTTATTTTTGAAGTAATTTTAAATAAATGCCGCTTACGGGTAATTATTTAAAATTAATACTTCAAAAAAAAAACTATGTAATAACAAAATTAATTTAACGTATTTACAAAATTTATAAAATTATTTACAAATTTATTTTGTTTAAATATTTAATTTACCGTAAGCGGCAATTATTTAAAATAAATTTAAAAAAAAGCATTTAATAATTTAAAACTTTTATACAAAATTAGTTTAACTTATTTATTATTATTTACAAATTTATTTTGTTTTAATATTTAATTTATCGTAAGTGGTAATTATTTAGCTTCAAAAAATAAAACATTTAATAATTTAAAACTTTTTTTTAAAAATTAATTTAACTTATTTAAAAAAATATTATTTTGTTTAAATAATTAATTTACCATAAGCGGCAAATTTTCAAAATTATATAATTCAAAATTAAACCAATTAATTTAACATATTTACAAATTATGATTATTTACAAATTTATAAAATAATTAAATTTAAAAATAGATACAAATTACAATGGTTTTAATTATTATTTTATCTAAAGCAGTAATTTTTGAAATAAAAATAAAACATTTAATAATTAAAAAGTAATTACAAAATTGATTTAAATTGTTTAATTTATTTACAAACAAAAAGTTTTATTTTAACTAATTTATTAATTTAGCTAATTTAATTTTTATTTTCACTTTAGAATATAATTTAATGAAAATTAATGATTTCTAATTTGAATAAAAATTTGTTTTATAAAATTTATTTATTTTGGTTTCTAATTTAAATTAATGTATGCTAAGAATATAATTTTCTAATTTAATTTTCTAATTAAAATTTCAAGTTCAACGTTTTCTTTAACTTTGACATTCTAATTTAAATGTACACACAAAAAAAATAAATAAGTAAAACTATTTGTATACAAAGATTTATTAAATAAAACATCTAAATTCTTAGCGAAATTTTACCACTGCTTACTTTCCAAATAGGGTTCATAACATTATTCAAATCAATCTTATATCCTGGAATACTTATACTTATAAACCAGCTTTCATTATCCTTAAATTGAATATCTTCAAATAAATCGAAGAATCTTGTTTAACGGTTGTTGATAATTATTTTTTCACTGCAGGTTAATTTCTTGTTGATTTTATTTAGAATCTTTTTGATTGAACCTATATCTCCTTAGTCATAGTCCCAAATAGATTTTAATATTTTCATATTCTCAGCTTGACTGGATTGGATAACAAGTGTACAATTTCATTGAACAGAAAAAACATTTGCTGATTGAAATATATCTGAGGAGGTTAAACTTCAATATCTATCTTTTGTTTTTTCACAGAATTATCCTCATTGGTAATTTCAGCCTGTGAACTGGTTTGTTTGAAAACAGATTGCATGTTTGACATTATGGAGATGTATTTTGTATTGCAATTTATACTGGTTAAAGAGTGTATGCAGCCAATCAGAAATAATCAATGGGTAGAAAATGAGCCAATCATAATTATGCATTTGCAATGTATCTGATTCGCTATCAATCCAGGGTTAATAAAAAGTCCAAAAACTCTTCGATTATTGATTTTATTCACGGATAATCTGATCGACAAAGTCATGATAATTAACATTTTTATCCTTAATATAACTACTTTACCACTTGAAAATATGTTGATACATATGGGATTATATTTTGTATACCTTAAAGTCGGAAATATTTCAGGTTCATAAACACAATCAATTTTTTCGAATAATTAACATAAACTGACAGAGAAACCGATGTCTGCAGTTACTGTAATTGATTGGATTTCTAGGTTATGAACTTTGAATGGTAAATCTTCTAATTTGAGAGGTTCCATCATTACCACCCATTATCCGGCACTTACCCGACTTGAAAAAGATAATCGGATATTTGCCACTTCGATTCACAATTTTTTGAGGTTTACCAGATGGAAAACTCATGTGAGTCACTAAACATCTTTCTTAATAATTTATATTGATAATCATTTATGATGTAATAATATTTAATTAATTTTAAATGAAGGAAAACAGTTATTTAAAACAAATGTAAACAATAATTTTACTTTAATAATTAATTGCAATATTTAAGTACTTTACGGTCATTAGATGTAACATTTGTTAACTTTGTTATAATTGATGAAAAATTTCTTAACTTTGTTGCAATTTGACAAAAGGTTTCATAACTTTGATATCATTTACTACTGGTTTACCTGAAAAGTCAGTTATCTTTTGCAAGTCTATGTAAATTTTTGTTAGTCTGTTACAATATTTAATTATTTTGATGAAAATCACTCAAATATTTTATTGTTTGTTACAACTTAATGAAATGTATCATTTCAATGCAATTGACAGCAATATTCTTACTTTACTACAACTTAATGTTATAATTTATTAATATTGTTTCGATTCGCTGTAATATTCATAATTTTGATACAATTTACTTCAATATTTTATTACAATTTGATGAAATTCTTTATAACTGTGACACAATTAATTGAAATATATTTTATTTTGGATGCAATTTGATTAAATAATTTATTAATACTTGCTGCAATTTACTGTCATATTTTACAAATTGTTATAACTTGATGAAAGATCTCTTAACTTTGTTGAAATATTAAAAAACATTTAATAACTCTGATATTATTTAATGTTTGTGTACCTGAAAAGTCTATTATCTTTTGCAGTTTCATGTAACTTTTCTGTTAGTTTGTTACATTATTTAATTATTTTTGATGAAAATCACTGTAATATTTTATTGTTTACTTCAAAATATTTAGATTCAATTATTTTAAAGATAAATTCCATTGTATGAATTGTAGGTAATTTTTTATATTGCTAATTAATTTTTTTAAAGTTTTATGTAGGAATTTTATTAATGAATAAAAATTTTTTATTAGAAATGTGTAAAAGGTAATTATCCTTTAATAGTTTAATTACATTTTTAATGTTAAAAATTTTTAAAATTAAATTTCATGTATAAATATTATTAAAAATTTGATAAAAAAAAATTGTAACTAATAAATTTTTAAATAATTAAAAACAATTTAAATCAATTTTGTAATTAGTTTTAAACTATTAAATGTTTTATTTTTATTTTAAATAATTACTGCCTTAGGTAAAATAATAATTAAAACAATTGTAATTTGTTTCTATTTTAAAATTTAATTATTTTATAAATTTGTAAATAAATTGAATTAATTGGTTTAATTTTGAATACATATAATTTTGAAAATTTGCCACATATAGTAAATTAATTATTTAAACAAAATAAAATAAATAATATTTTTAAGACTTTTAAGAATCGAGAGTGCAAATCTACCAATTGTTCTAAACCAGCAAGATCCATAATGATTCCCGATAAATATGGTAAACCACCGCCTATTTGACTATCACTGTACATCATATCTGAATTAGCCATTTTATCTAAGAAAATGTAGGGTTATTGGATTTTGAAGATCAACCATGAATTTACTTGCTTTGTTTTCTGGATGGATTGTTGGACAACTATTGCTCAGAAAAATAGTATAAAAACACACTTTACTAGATCTTTTGCTGATATCCATGTTGGGTTTTGATACCCAACCCATTTGACATAGTATTGATTATCCTTACCAATCTTTTTGTTTTCAATATCTTCGAAATACAGTGGGTGGTGGAATAACTTGTAATTCCTGCTCAGAATTTGCCCTGTACTTCATTGTTATCATAGTCTTTAATAATATACTTTACAGGATTCTTTTTTGTATTAATTTTTGAAATAAAAATAACTTCATCACTTCAATTTGTATCAAAATATTTAATGAATGGTGAAGCAGATATTTTACTAAATCGAACATGGTTACCGATACTGTACTTTGGTTTCTTAACTTTTACCATTTTTCGATTAAGATATAATTCAACAGTATTTTCTGAGGAAATATCTATTGGTTTTAATCCATTCAGTCCTCGATGTGATGAATGATTATAACTGTGTATGATTTTAGTCAAAAACATTAATCCATGTTTTATTTCCCTGGTGTACAAAGAATCGTTTGAGTTTATATCTCAAATTTCTATTAAATCGTTCAACATGAGCAGGTTTATATTATGAATGTGCATAATGATAGTTTGTTTTAATAAGAACTTGTTTCACTTCACTATTGTAAAATTCTTTACCCAAATCAGTTTGTAACTTTTCAGGATATCCATCTTTAAACATTGTTTTGATAACTTGAGCTATTTCATCAGCAGATTTTGTTTTGATTGGAAGAGCAAGAGAAAAACGACTGAAAACATCAATACATGTTAATATATATTTGTATCCCTTATTGATTTTTGAATATGGTATAATTTCCATCAAATCCATTCGTTTTCTGGATTCGTTCATATTTTCTCCATTACAACAAGAAGACTTGAAATTAAAATTAATATTAAGCAATGATTGACCCATCGTTTATTGTCCGACTACTCCACCAAGTAATGATAAAGCTAATGGTATCAGTGAACCAATCAATCCACCAATTTTCTTATAAATGATTTTTCTTATCATCTTTCAATTTTTACTGTTTACCAGTGATAACAGAGGTTTCTTATGTTTATTCAACACAAAATATTTCGATTTACTAACTTTTAATTTTTACTTTGACAACTTTAACTAAAATATCTAGTAAATCACCAATAACGAAATTAGAGAATATTCATTCTTTTAACACTAGATGCTGTTAGCATTGCTGTAAAAAATGGAAAACTTTGATGATTTTTAACTGTTTTAACAATTTTTACATGTTTTTTAACAAGCTTTGGTTTTAAATTATGTGAAATATGATTTGACTCTGGAAAATTTGATGTCACAATCTTTTTCGACGGAGTATAACTAGTTTTAGGAGGAATTGATTTTGGCTTTTAATAATTCTTTTAAGTTTTCTCAATTTAGTTTTTGACATTTTTGATGGCGTAACACGCGCTTTCAGAAACATGGTTAATAACAAAATTTGATTTCAGCTTTGTTTATAAACCATGAACCCTTCTTTGTTAAAAATATCTGTTCTAACCCGTAATTCATCAGGACATTTCTATTATTTAAATAACCCTGGCTAGAAAGAAAATCAATAACAGTAGCATCCCTAGGATTTTTGAAATTACTAAATATTGTACATTTAAATTACGGGTTCGATGATTGCTCCTTGTAATTGCTTTTTTCTAATCGACTTGACCAGTTTTTATCGAATCCCTTAACTATTTTCATATTTTTCAGCTTACATAAGTTATCTTGAGTTAATCCATCTTCTTCATCTGCACCTCGGTGCCAATAAATCTTACTGAATTTAGAATTGAATAAATTTGAATTTACTAATTTACAAACAAATAAAGTTTTTCCACTACCACTTAGACCAACAATTTGATAAACTGCATCATTTCTTAGTTCCATTTTCAAATAAATATTTACTTAGGTATTGTTTATATTAATAAATTTAATGAACTCTTATATTAATCATATATATATCCAGAATAGTTATAAATTTTTTTAATTATGTTATCTAATATAAATTATAGAGGAAAGACAGATGTGAGTGAAATGAGTTTTCCAAAGGGAAAGCCACAGCAAATTGTTGATAAAAGGGGAAAACGTACTATTATATTTTTTAAATCGGGAAAGTGTAGAATAATCATTTGGAAAAACCCGTTAATAGTGAATGAGTTGCAGTATAAAATAACTAATATCGAATTACAATCAATAACAGTTTCTATAGATCTGGAAAATGCATTTATCTTTACAAATTGTTTCAACAAACCAATTGCATGTTTGAACTCGAATTATTCCCTGCTAACTAAATAAATGTATTAATCAGTCATTTTTATTTATTATTATTTCTAATTAATAAAAGGTTTATGTTATTGATTTGTTTTTATTATATAAATTAATAATAATAATATTAATAATAATAATAATAATAATAATAATAATATCATCTTATAAATTGGCTTTGAATAATATGAACACACTCACTGGGTGTAGAAAATATATGACTAACAAGGAAGTTACAATTCAAATGCAAGTTTAATAAAGTCTTGTGCATCACAAGTGTGAATTTAACAAAGTCATTTAACAAAGGCGTCAGTGCAAGTTTTTAAAATATTATTAATAACAATAATAATGATAATTAAATTTTAAGTCTTAGCTGATATTGATAAATTTCAAAAGTCATTAGTAAGGGTGGGGGTTACTGTGCTGGATGGCTCATCAGGTTTTTGACGAACCCTTTGACTTTTTTAAAGTTTTTAAAATTGTATCATATTCAGAATTAAACACTAGGACGATTGGCAAACCCATCTTTTTGAAATATTGAAAATTGAAAAAGTTAGAGGGGTATGAGGTATGTGCTGGGTAGCTCATATGGGTTTTGACGAACCCTTACACTTTTCCATAGTTTCGAAGATGGGATCAGTTATAGAATTGAAAATGAAGAACATTGGCATAAAAGAAATTTCAATATTTTGAAATTTAAGAATTTTAGAGGGGAGGTAGAGGATCTTAAAGCATTTTTCCAAGATCCGTAAACATTTTCAAGAATTTTAAGATGGGATCAGATAGAGAAATAGAAATTAAAACGATCAGGATAAAAAGTTCCACTGAAATACATACACATAATATCGAAAATACGAATTTCGAATAAAATTTCCACACTAAGAAAAATTTTATAAAAAATCGGTTTTCTATAAAAAAGCCAAAATAAAAATTAAATAATTACAATCATAAAAAAAATTTTTTTGACCGGGGAAAATTATTTTTTCTAAGACTCATTGTCCTAGGTATATCTCTGCGCTGACTCATCACACACACGTATGACTCATACCAAAATGTCCGCTGATGAGTCATGCATTTTTCAGCCAATCAGAAGCGACTGTGCTGGATGTCTCATATCCCACTACTTACGATGGATAACGCCTTTATTATAGGATCCTAAATTGGTCATAAAAATAAACTTTCTCTAATCAAAAAATTATTACAGTAAAAAACACTACCGAAATATAACTCTATATCTAAAATAAAAATCTAAATAATTAGAAAGTTTTAAAAATAAATATTATTTTAAATTTAATTCTTTATTATTTATAATTAAAATGATTTGATAAAATGGAAAAAAATAAAAAAAGACACAATACAAAAATGCAATAGAACGAAAGAAAGTGTATTTAAACACTTTTATGCGCAAAATGTAATTTCCAAATTATAAATGACATTATAAACCAGGAGCTTAAAAAAAACAATAGAAATAATCACCTATTAATTTCGGCTCGCCCATTTCTAATGTGAAGTCCTTATCTTTTGAATATTCACCACAATCTATTATTTCAACATTGATGGCTTTGCTAATAGAATACTCAACTAAATGGTTAAAACTTATATATATATATATCATACAATATTTCTTCGTTTTTGAAATACAATTTAGCATTATTAACGATAAAATCGACATTTTCTTTAGCTTGTCCTTCAATAGTTTTGACTGGAATTCTAACAATCCCCCTGGAACCTGAAATTACAAATATAATAATTAGTTAGTAAGATCAATAGTTATATAGTTCCAAAATTTTTTACAGAACAAGTAATTAAAATTTAGTTAATTAATCAATTAATAATTGCTGTAAAGTGTTTGGTATGGATTATGCAGAGGGATCTTATTCATTGTGCAAACTGTACGTTCATGAATATAATAAATAAATCATTTTTGTTTAAATTAATATTTTTAAAAATCAAAATTTTCCCTTTTTAAAACTTTTCAGATTTATGTTATTATTTAATAAAAATTGTTAAAGCGAATTTTTATAGCATTGCCCCTTTAAATTATGATGTATCGAGAAAATATCTGTTTGGAAGAAATTTAAAGCGCTTTTGAAAATTTGCTTTAAAATTGACTTATATTATACTAATTATTCAGTGTGTTTATTTGAAGAATAATTGTGCTTATAAAATAATATTACGACCGAGAAATATTGGAGCACCTTGTTATAAGTAAAATGGTAATTCATGAATACAAGAAAATAAAATGATTCATCCATTATATATAATCAAAAAAGGAAATTCAAAAAAAGAAAGCTTTTCTTAAATATGTATATTTTTAATTCCAATTTCAGCTACATCTCAGATGTTTTTTTAATAATAAGTTTTAAATCTCGACTCCTTTGGTGGATAGATAGATAGATAGATAGACATATTATTCTAAATTTAGTGCCTTTATACAAATAATTTTAGACATAAACAGATTTATTTAGTTCACTTTCGATTCTAAAGTGAAGAATAAATTGCCTCAAAACTTTCACTATTGACCTTATTTTCAATTTTCTTAATTTTCATTTCTTATTTGTTTAAAATTGATTATTGTTTTTCTTTATATTTAACACGAACTTTCTGCTTTGTCTTTGAAATTTCAATGATTTTTAATGTTTTATGTTTGAAAGACAGCAATTTCAGATATTTTTCAGTAAAAATACTTTGAAATTATACATGAATTCAAATGTAGTTACAACTTTTAGTCGAAAATATCGTTGGGATTATAAAAGTTGTCGATAGGCATTAGCTTTCGATCTGGCTCCTCGTGGGCTCTCAGAATTAATAATATCGAGTCCCAACAAAATAACTTTTATTTCTTATAATAAAATACACTTGATTTCACACAATTACAGAAACAAAGGTAAACATTCAAAGTATATAATCCTGAGTCAATGCACAACCACTTGTTTAAAGTCACGACACAATCGACTTGCGATACGAACAAATTAAATTTCTCTTTTTAATATCAATATTGATTATTAATATTAATGTTGTTTTATTAGCTTGCACTTTGATACTATATTTTCTCAATTAGTTTTCTTCTCAAGACTTTCCCAAATCAGACGAAAAATTTATGGGCAAAAATTTTAATCCCGGTAACCCATTAAGCTAACATTCAGCTAAATTCACCCTCAATTATGGGATTGCCAAAAATAACTAAATTAATTAATTAATTGGGTTTTAGTTTCTGGCTCATTTATAAACCTCTAATTGATTTTCAATTATATTATTGTTGGATGATGAGGGTAGACCCATCACCACATTTATCCTGAACAAGTACTACAAGGCGGGGCCTGGCAAGTTCAGAGTGAACATATATGCTGAGGAACGGGCATCAAACAAATAAATCCTCAAGATGCAGAATCCCAAAATCAATGTCAATTCCCAATAGGCAGATCATTCAAACTTTCAATCCCAACAGATCAATCAATTCCCAATATGCAGATCATTCAAACTTTTATATATAATTTTGACTTAAACATTTACAATACGCAATTGATTATTATCTTTTGAACATTTATAATATGTAATTTATTATTTTATCATCTTTGGTGAATGTCACTTTTGTACATGAAATTTACGTTTTTCATTTTATTATTTTGGTAATTTTATGTTATTATTGGGTATATTTATTATTATGAATTTTTCTTTTTTGGCTTATGTAAATACCAACAAAAATGAATTAAATTGGTAAATAAATATCGAATCTCCTAAATAAATAAATAAACTACAAAATAAATATCCAATTTTTTATAAAAAAGAAATATATTTCAGACAAAATAAAGTGAATTGTCCTGAAGGGTAAACAGTCAAATAAATAAACGAAAATAAATGACTTGCGCAATTGATTAAATAAATAAAAATAAATTATTTCAGACGGAAAATATTTTAGTATAAATACTGAGATATTTTTCAGTTTAATCGCCCTTAAACTATTAACCAAAAAAGAAGTGGTCTTAAAAAGGAAATCTTTTTAAGATCTTAAACTCGAACAGATAAAGTTCCACACGATTTTTGTACGCACTTATATAACACGCACCTGCACACATTCTAACACTTACACAACAAGCACCAAACTTTCAATTGTTATTTGATTATAAATAAACTTTGTTTATCGGAAGAAGTTGAACCTGAAAGTGTATATTGGGTAAATTTTATTGATTAATAAATTATATATATATATTTGACTTTGTCTTTTGATTTATATAAGAAACCAGTGCAAGTTGAGACTCACTAAAATCGAGACCTCAACATTTAGTGCCGCGAACCGGGACTTTAAAATCAATTATTGTTATCAACAATTTGGGGGATAGGAATTGCGATCAGAGGGTTAGTGTAGAATATATCGGAAAATATATTTATACTAAAAATATTATTGACCATAAATTAAATCATAAATTTATATTCTAAAATAGATACTCCACCTGAAATAATTTATAATTTGAGAAATAGAATCGTATATAAAATGAATAATAATCAAAATAATAATAACTTTATTAAAATTTTACCGATTGAACCTTATAGAGGAGAGCCTGAAAAGTTCGACAATTTTTTCACTGAAATTACTCAGTATGCAGACGCTTGTGGTTGGACACCTGATGAGTTAAAGAAGAGAATTCCGTTGTATTTAAAGGGATATGCGCTACAGGCATATAATAATTTGTAGTGTAGAGGAAACAATCTTGATCAATTTATCGAAAATTTGAGAGCAGAGATAGTAATTGACAGCGATTTACAGAAAATAAATGTGCAAAAGTTTAGAAATCGATATCAAGGATCTAGAGAATCAGTTGGAGAGTACGTGTATACGATAACAGAGTTAGCAAAAAAGGCATTTGGTGCCGGAGAGCACACGCCGAAATTAATTGAGGATCAGTTTTGGAATGGAATCCAGAAATATTTATATAAAGCACTAATAATGGTTGAATATAGAGATTTAAATGAATTAGTTCATAAAGCGAAAAGAGTAGAGGCAATACAGAGAGATAGATTCAATGCATCTATAGATGCAGTTGAGATTCAAAGGCCAACGATAGCGAAACCTAAGTTGGAAAACGATGACGATGTTCCATGAGAAGAAATGAAACAGTTATATCTAAATTTTGTAAAAAATAGACGAAAAAATAGTCCGAATTCGAGTAGAAGTCAATCACCTCAAAACAGGAAAAGATTTGACGCATTGAATTTTACAGAACAAAATCAAAATCGATTTAGAGATGATAATAGAGACAGCCGTTCTGACTATAACAGAAATAATTCGTATAGAAGCAATCGCTATTTTAATAGAGATAGTCGTTCTGACTATAACAGAAATAGTTTTAGAGATAATCGTTATAACAAAAGTAATGAAGACAATTGTTTTGGGAATAATAGAGATAATCGTTCTGAATACCGCCAGTATGATAATAGAAATAATAGAAATAGCTCAAGAGGCAGACAATCGAGTCCGTATAGACAAAATAAATATCGAGAAAGGCGAGCAAGCCCGTATAATAATGATGGAAGAGATAAAGTGAATTTCAATGGACAAATCAAATGTTACAACTGCCAGAGATATGGTCATTTAGCAAAAGTTTGTACCAATCAGAGAAGCGAGTCACCAAATAGAGTAAAATTTAAAAGTGAACCAGAAGTGAAACAAATAAATGGAGTAGAAATTACTAATACGAATAATGAAATAAATACTTTGAGAGAGGAATTGAAAGAGTTTAAAATTCAATATAACCGACTCGTGGAGAAAATGTCGGAGGTGTCACTTAATGAGTATGAGTGTTTTATAAATGAAGTTGATATTGATAACGAGGAAACTGAGAGACAAATAAAAATGAAAGAGGAATTAAAAGTAGTTTTGAAAAAACGACCTTATGATGACAATGAAACATTGAGAGTGATAAATAAAGTTCAAATAAGCAAAATTGATCCTGAATATTTAACCAGTTTAATCCCATTAATGGTAATGAGACAAAGAGAAACACGAGTATTTGAATTAGAGATAGAGTTAAAAGAGATGATTAAAAGTTATAGAGAATTTGTGAGAAAAAGTCCGCAATTTTATAAACCTTTAAGAATAAAATTGGATACTAAAGACGAATATTTTCTTCAAATGGTATTATCGAAAACAGAAGTCCATGTGTGTACAATGGTAAACAAAATACGACAATTGGCAAGAGATAAATGGCCTCAAAAAATAGGGCCAAACGATGAAATAAAATTATATTTTAACGATATTGAGTTGAAAGATGGCGAATATCTGATTGACTATGGAGTAAATACAATAGATGAGAATACTATATCTGCAGTGATAAATAGAGAAACTAGCTCAAGGGTAGCAACACCTTCAGTTGAACTGAATGAGGAAAATGATTATGATATGCTGTTTAAAATGTGGAATCAACCATCCGAAGGGAGGGCAAAGTCACCACTTGAAAAAGAAATAATTTTTCAACCATTGGATAATAAATATGGTAATTTGCAAGAGAATAGAAAAGATTTCCAAACAGGCAATAATGCAAGATGCTGAAACAATGAAGCGAGATAGAGGACGACCTCGAAAGTCAGAGATAGCAGAGAAATCAGATGATCGAAAAACTGCAGAGCGTTTGAGAGAAATAGCAAATAAAAAGAGACATGAAAATCCAAAAGTAGCAGACGATAATAACGATTTAATTATGATAATTGAACTTCTAAAAGCAATGAACTCAAAACTATATCCGGAAACAAAACCATCAGCGTTAATCGAAAATATGATACAAAAAATCAGATTAATGGAAAAAGAGGTCAGAGAGTTGAGTGCAGAGGATGTAAATGAGGAGGTGGTTTTACGGATACTCTTCACAACTGGTATAAATAGAGATAAAGTAACTACGGCAATGGCATATCTAATTGCGAGATATAAAAAGCTCTTAAGATCAAATCCAAAGGAGCAAATAAATGAAGTAGCTAAAATATTATATCAAAGATTAAAGGCAGATGTGATGCTATGGATAAAACTGAAAGGATGTTGGAAAATAATGTATGATGAAACATTAAAAACAAGTGAAAGCGAAACGATAGAAAATGATGATACCGAGGTAATTGTAAAAAATCTTGTGAACAAAACGACGAAAAAACCAAACAAAAGTGAAGGAAAATCAAGTATCTCAATAATAATAGTAATAATAACACTATTATTAGATGTAATCAGAGGAAGTAATGCGATTATAGCATATGACTGTCAAAACTCAAAATGGGGGCAAAAGTATTCATTATTGGATGTGGAAAATTGTCCAGAAGCGAATCCAACCAAATTAATCATAACTGAACCCAAAATTTTTCATGTGTATCAAGAATCTGACTTTATACACACAGAGGCATAGGAGTGTATAATCAAGTTTTCAAAGGAAAGTTTTGTATGTAATCAAGTGGCAAGGACCATGTTAGTACCGACATGGGCGCCAGAGGCATTAATAATAACACCAAGCGAGTGTGAAGAGGCATTTAAAACTAAAAAGATTAAAACAACGGTGGAATCGAATTGAAAGCTCAAGTAGGAGCAAGAGTAAAACAATCAGTAAACGTGGTCGGATGGACATCAGCCGGCGGATATTGTATGGGAAGAAAGTATAAAATATGGGGTCAGATCGCAGATAACATTGTGGTTCGGAGACAATATTATGTTGAATTGAGAAAATTTAAAGCATCATTTGATAGTTAATCAAAGAAAATGATGACACACAAGTTCTGTACGCTTGATAAATCTAGTTGTGACACTGGTGAATCGATGATCGTGTATAAAATAGATAAATATGAATGCCAATTAACAAAATTGAAGTCACTAAAATTCCGAACAATCAAAGGTAAACAGTTTACCGATGCAGAATCAAAAAGAATAAAAGATCAAAAAAGGAAAACAGTAATCGTACAAGAAAAGGATACCCCAACAATATATATGGCAGACTCAGAAGCAGAGGCCATGAGATTTGTAGAAAAAGGAGAAGTTATCAAATGCGGAAAAGCAGTTGTAAAGACTAATTATGAAGGTATCTATATCAGTAGTAACGAAATTAAAGACGCAAAATTGAAAATCGATAAATTTGATGTCAAACTATCTTCGTATTTTAATAATAAAATTGATTACTTCTATCATCATCAACTAGTTCAATTAGACAAAGTATACCAAGCAACAATTACTAACGACTGCAAACTCAATAGAGAGATATTGAGAACAAAGATGGCTGTAGCGGTTACAAACCCAGATTTAATGGCACCAATTTTGTTTGAGGAAAAAGGAACTTTTGCGAGAGTAGTAGGAGAAGTGTTACAGACAGTAGTTAGATGTCACCGCTAGACCATGTCACTGCTGGACCACATACCCCCCCACCCCCCGGTAAAATTTTTTTTTCTAAGTCCAAAAGTACAAATTTTTTAAAAGTACAAAAATTTTTTAAACAATGACTCATTCAAGGTCATTGAAACAAATACCATGACTCATTCAAGGTCATTGGATGACTCATCATATTTTCAAGGTAATTTAAACAAAGACCATGACCCATTCAAGGTCATTGGATGACTCATCATATTTTTTCAAGGTCATTTAAACAAAGACCATGACTCATTCAAAAAAATTTTTTTTTCAAAATTTTTTCTATGTTTAAAAGTACACGATTTCCTATGTCACCGCTGGACCAAAAACAGAATATTTTTCGAAATTTTTTCAAAATTTTTTCTATGTTGAAAAGTACAAATTTTTTCAAGGTCATTTAAAAGTAGGTCAAGGTCATTCAAAATTTTTCAAGGTCACGGATTTTTTAATCATTTTTCAATTATAATATGTCTACTTACTTTTATAAGTAGTATATATTTTGTAAATTTAATTTTATTATTATTTTATAAAATATTATTATTTTTATTATTGTACTACTTACTTTTATAAATAGTATATATATATATATATTATTTAATTATTATTTTTATTATTATTGTCATTATTATTACTAATAAAATTATTATTATCATTATTATTACTATTATTTTTATTATTATTATTACTATTATTATTATTATTATTATTATTATTAATAAAAACTATATACAAATAAAACACATTATTACTATTATTAATACTAATAAAATTATTATCATTATTAACGATAAATACTCTAAATAAAATTATTATTAACAATAAAACACATTATTATTATTATCAATAAAAAACAAATAAAACAAATAAAACAATACATTATTATTAACAATATAAAAACAAATTAACAATACATCGAAAATCATTATTATTAAAATACGTTTTCATCAATAAAACATAGAATATTTTTCTTTCTCCATCCATTTTTTCATTGAACATAAAATAAAAAATTATTATTAATAAAAACTCTGAATAAAATATGATTAATACTAATAAAATTATTAATTTAATTATACTAATAAAAACTTTAAATAAATTATTATCAAAATACGTTATTATCAATAAAACATAGAATATTTTTCTTTCTCGATCCATTTTTCATCGAAAATCATTATTATTAAAATACGTTTTCATCAATAAAACATAGAATATTTTTCTTTCTAGACCCATTTTTTCATAAAAATCATTATTATTAAAATATGTTTTCATCAATAAAACATAGAATATTTTTCTTTCTAGACCCATTTTTCATAAAAATTTATTTTATTATTATTTTTTTATAAATATTATTATTTTTATTATTATTTTTTAAAATATTATTATTTTTCAAGGTCATTCAAAAGTAGGTCAAGGTCATTCAAAAAATTTTCAAGGTCACGGAATTTTTAATCATTGTTTAAATATAATCTATCTACTTACTTTTATAAGTAGTATATCTTTTGTAATTTTTATTCTATTGTTATTATTATTTTTATTAATATTATTATTATTATTATTACAAGATTTTATTAATAATTTCCTATGTTTCATGTGCTTGTTACTCACGCTCTTATATTGATAATGTCCTTATTATTCATGCGCTCCTATTGACCATATCTTTATAAGTCATGTGCGTGCAATGTTTAATAATATTATTAATGTGTAACAAAGACATTGAAAACACACACACACATATATATAGTGTTAAATAATATTTACTCTCATAAAATGACATTAGATATTTCAGAATCACCTTTAAATCATACAGAGGTTTTATTTTATTTTTATTAATTGTATTAATCTTCTAAATTAAGATACCAGAATTCAGTATTGAATGGAATCAGACATTTTTAATAATCGATAGACTGTTCACAGAAACCTATGATTATTTATTACTATCAAAAATAAATAAGTCTTTTAAACATCACAACATTCAAATTCTCGTAGAATTATTCGGTTTCAAAAAGTCACTAATGAAATTATCTAGTTGTATATTATTTCTAAATAATATAAATCCTACAGAAATTAATATGCTTAATATATTCTGGGTATGCATGGATTTCAGGTTTGGAAAATATCGAGATGTTATTCAATCCTACATTGATAATGCAGATAAAATCGAAATAAAAATCAAGGATAAACTGGATGAAGTACAAAAACAATATCTTACATGTTCAAATTGTTTAATTAATAAAGTCAATATTTTATATTTACCATGTGGGCATATCATTATGTGTTCATCATGTTTTAAAAACTCTAATAGGTGTGAAAGTTGTGGTATAATTATTGATGAGTACCATTCTGTGTATATGTAATAAATGTTATTTTGTTTCTAAAGAAATATTATTCAAGTTACTTTTAACTATTGTGAACATGATCTCAAACCCTAATTTATAAAAGCAACTAATAATAAAATAATCAAAACATAATAAAATAAGTAAATGAAAATGTAAAAGTTTAGTTTTCTATAATATACAAGTTTTATTACATAATTGTTCGAAATCGTCTGATAAATCCTTTTATTGATGATGATCATTCAGAAGCCAAAATTTCATTGAAAATATCTTGAAATGGCTGAGATCTAATATAGTTAAAAACACAATAAAAATTTACGATAAGAGAGGACAATATGAAGTTTATGCTTAATTATTGACAGACCAAGTGAAGTCAAAAAGTACCTCGGCTTCATTGCACAAATTAGGCTTAGCTTGTCGAGTAATTGCACATTACACAACTTTCATGCGCGGATACTACAAAGTGTCATAGGCACTAAATTAATTAATTAATGTTTATTACTACTAAAATAATTATTTGCAGACTAGGGAGATTATAGCCGCCTACGACCAGCTTGTAAATAAAATATAATAAAGTGTAAAGATATTATTATATTTAAAAATACAAACAAATAATTCATCCATTTAAACTCATCGAAATCGAATGATGGGAGTCAAAATAATGTTATTATTTAGTCAAAACGTGATATATTAAAGGCGCGCGGTATACTTTTAATCAATATAATTTGTAAAGTTTTTTTTTTTTTATAACTATATTCCTAAAATCAATTAATAAAACCATAGTTTTTAATATATATTCATTAGTCAAGTCTTTGTTAAACATTCACTTGTATTGCATCTACATTGTGAACTAACATAATCCACGTATATTGAAAATTTGATATATTCATATTTGCTATAAAGAGTTTTAAAATATGTTGAAATTAAAAGTGTGAAAACTGAAAATACTCAGAAAGCAGAAAAATGATAATTGATATTAGTAATTCTGTGTTTATCCAATCTATTTGTATTAAGATTATAACAACTATAAGTAATATAACAACTGTAAAATAAAATATCTGTAATATTCAACAGATCTCTATTAATATTATTAATTAATACTATTATTATTATTATTATTATTATTATTATACTTTAACTTTTTATTATTATTACCATTTCATTAACATTATTTTCGTCTATTATAATTTTATTATCAATCATTTCGTCATCATGTGTGTTATCAACATTTATATTATAGATCTAAAATTTATAATTGAAGAATATTAAAATGTTTACTATTAAATTATCAAAAGTGGATAACATAACTAATTAATGATAATATTAAGTTAATTTATAAAGTTTTTACTTAAATTTTGAACTCAAATATATTTTATAAGCTAATTTTAACTTAAAGTATATATTTTATGTGTAAATATCTAATTGTGGTTTGAGTGGGTAAATTGATGCACTATGTGTATATTAGTAACATATGGCTATCAGGTAAGTACAATATGAGTAAAGAGGGAGTCAACACATAATAAATCAATAAAAAGAAAACTAATTCACCCAATGAATCAATAAAAACAAAAGCATATGGAAACCAATCTACACAATAAAACCCCAGATATTTTATGAAAATATTTATTAAAATGACATTCTAGCACTATTGACTTTCCAAATTGGAGTCATGACATCATCTGAATTGATCCTGTATCCTTGTATAATGATAATTGTATACCAATGAAAGTTTTCAATAAAATTTACTTCTTTATTAGCAATATAAAACTTTGCATTCTCGTGGCCAAGATATATGTTGTTATCGCTTCTTAACTTGATATTCATTGTATTTAGAATTTCGTTTACTAATTACAATCTGCATCCGATATTATTGGGTATTGATTAATGTGATTGGCATTGAAAATTTGTAAGTGATAGAAAATCTGAGAAAATGTAAGGAATGGCTATAATTCTTCACTATCATAAATTCAGTTTGCATGTCAAAATAATGATTATAGTCGTCATCGTATTAATACTATGTATATAACCAATGCAATGATAATGTATAATTTTACTATAAAGATTCTAAAAATATTTTGAAATTAAAAATGTCAAAACTGAAGATACTCAGAAAGCTGAAAAATTAGCTATGATGTATATAACCTTAATGTCTGCATGACCTCTTCATAATGTCGATGTTTGAGTAATAAATTGCATCGATATTGCATTTTAAATGAATGGATATTGCAATAAAATATTATAAAAAATCATACGGAAAAAAGTGATCAAAACTTATCTATATATATATATATATATATATATTTTTATGATGGAATAATACCAGTTGAGGTTCTAAGGATCTATATAGAAATGTTTTGTAATCAAGTAATTCTAAAACAAATTGAATAGTTATACATGTTTTTGTTACAAATTAATAAATTTTATCATAATTCATTAAAATATTTAAGTAAAACAATATAAAAAAGTTTTATGTAAATTGTTACATTGTTGTATTAACTTAATATTGAATCGAAGTAATGAACCAGCGAAATTTATTTAAATATTACCATCAAATAATAAATTATTTATGATAATTATAGTAAAGATAATAAACGTTTTAAGTAAATTATTACAAAATCATAAAATAACACAACTTGCAAATACTGCGATAAATTATTTTAATAAAATAGTTAACAAATAATAATAATAATAATAATAATAATAATAAAAATAATAATAATCATAAATTTTAATAATTTGACAGATAAAAAATTAGTTCTGATACTAGAAGCTAACTAAATATTAACAAAATATTTTAATGGGGATACATAACTTGAGTACTTAATGTAATGTTCAGATGGATGAATAAGGTTTTGTTAATCATATACGATTCACGGCTTTTTATGTAAAAATAATTGAAAATGAGTCAATTATCATCAAATTAATACTGTCCAATAAAGATATCATAGCTTGTTTTAAATATCTGATTTAATCGAATTTCCATTGATTTGTCGTAGATTTTGAATTTAAAAAACATACATTCAAAGATTTACTCACTGTTCGATGAAGGGGTTACATATCATTGTGGTATTAAATAAATCGGGAACAAAATTACTTTAAAGGATTGATAAATGTATCGATTCAAGTTGACATATATGCACATACAAGGTTGACACAACTGCATTCACATGATATAACATTCACACTTCTATCAATCAAAATCATGCATTTGGGTCGCAGATGAGTAATAAAATCAATCAAATAACAAAAATGAGCAAATCACATATAAAACACGATAATTATACATTGAGGTTATCAATTTTAATCAATGTGAGGTATTTATCACATATAAAATCTAACCTATTTCATACAATTTAACAGTCTTAATATGTTTGTTATGAAAACATGGGTATATTTGGGGTACTTCATTGAAATATATCACTCACTGTTGAGAATTATTTTACGTTAGACATAAACCATCAAAACATTTATTTTAGAATTATTGGAAGTTGAACTTTGTTTTATAAAACTGTCGTAACTTTTATCAAATTCAATTGGTAAAACAGAAAATATATTTTTACTACATTACATATATACAAAATGATATTCTTCAATAATTATACCACAACTTTCACATTTACGAGTAGTGGTTTTGAAACCAGAAAAACAAATAATTATATGTCCACAAGGTAAATATATGATGAATGCTTTGTTAATCTGAGAAATTGATCATGTCAGAAAATCTTTTCTTGCATCGGACAGTTTTTCGAATTTTTATATTTCTATTTTATCGACATTATCCAGATCGGGAATTTCATCAGTGATTTGTTGAATCCAAACAAGTCTACAAAATATTCAACTAATTCATGTTTAAAGGATTTATTTCAATTTTGCTAGAAATATATCATCAAATTTTGATGCCAAAAGCCTATCAATTATTAAAAAGGTCTGACCCCCATATAACACCTAATTTAAATGGTTAGTTTATTCAATAAATATCAAACCAAACTTTTGTATCCTTTATCATCATTTATGAAAATAAAATCTAAAATAATTTATTAATGAATGTTTAATAAATGTTTAGTAAAATATAAAATTTTGTTATTCAGTGATATTCACGATAAAATATCTATGGCAATGTTGATATTTGGTTAATGAAAATATGGTCATACAATTTGATCAAACAACATCCAGCGGTGAAATAGGAAATCGTGTACTTTTCAACATAGAAAAAATTTTGGAAAAAAATTTTTTTTGAATGACCTTGACCTACTTTTAAATGACCTTGAAAAAATTTGTACTTTTCAACATAAAAAAAGAAAAAATTTTGAGCTGAAAAAATATTACTTTCAACATAGAAAAAAAAAAAATTTGAAAAAATATTCAAAAAAAATTTTAAAATAGACCTTGAAAAAATTTGTACTTTTCAACATAGAAAAAATTTTGAATGACCTTGAAAAAATATGTACTTTTCAACATAGAAAAAATTTTGAAAAATTTTCATAAAAATATTCTGTTTTTGGTCCAGCGGTGACATAGGAAATCGTGTACTTTTCAACATAGAAAAAATTTTGAAAAAAAATAATTTTTGAATGAGTCATGGTCTTTGTTTCAATGACCTTGAGAAAATGTGATGAGTCATCCAATGACCTTGAATGAGTCATGGTCTTTGTTTAAAATTTTTGATGAGTCATTGTCTTTTTTAAAAAACTTTTGTACTTTTAAAAAATTTGTACTTTTGGACTTAGCGTAAAAAAATTTTTTCCTGGGGGGAGGGGGTATGTGGTCCAGCGGTGACATGGTCTAGCGGTGACATATCTAACTACTACAGACTTTTCAATGTAAACCGGTCAGTGTATCACTAGCAACGAATAACCAATGTACCAACGAATTACCCGTTATTTATAAAGGAGAAACAGTGTATTTACAGCCTATAACCAGAATACTAACAGATAAAACTTACATTCCAAGGAAAATCGATAAATGTACCAATTTGCTTGATCCATTATACCAGCTAAACGATGAAATGTGGATTACAATGTCTGATAGAAAAGAAGCAACTAAACCGTTAAAACTAGAATTAACAGAACTTGAGAAAAAGTTAGAATTTCAAGAGATAAATGATATGAACAACAACGGTATGTACACGCGAGATGCCATAGAAAGTGCAAGAAAGCACATGTTGTTTCCTAACGAGAAAGAGAAAATATTATCAATAATGGTGAGTAAAGTCATCGAAGGTAGCCACGGTGGTGATTATAATTTCGATGTGTTGTTATCAAAGGAACATTTCAAAAAGGTAGTATACAAAGTATTGTATAGCATATGGGGATATTTTGCAGTTTTGGGAAATATGTTCTCAACTATACTGGGAATATATTATACAGTGGCGTTGCTCAAAATGATCTGTTCATCATTAGTATCATTACGACAACTTCGACAAGTGTTTGGCAACTCATATAAAATGTTGGCATGTTTATGCCCCTTCGTTGCAAAATATCTGATAACAGCAAAACATGATAAAGAAATACGATTAATTAAAAACCGGCGAGTAGAAGAGGAACAATTGATGGAAAACGATAAAAATGATGATAATCCAAGTGGATCTGAAAATGTGGAGCAACCACAAGGAGGATTGTACGACAGTCAAAACCAGCAACTGAGAGAATTGAGTAATAATCTAGATAACAAAATAACAAACTGTCATTGCGTAACAAGAAAGACCTATGGATGTTACGGTATTGAAGTAAATGAGATATTACGAGAACTCAATGAAGCCAGACCATGCATCCAAGTATTAATCGATAATATAATCATCAAAGCACTAGTAGATACCGGAGCAGCAGCCTCCATGATAAGAGAGGATCAGTTAGCAGAAAATCGAAAAAAAGATATAAAAAGCACAAATGATACGATAATGTCTATGTCATCGCATACTATGCAAGTGAGAGGAGATATTGAGCTCACTGTTCATTTTCCGAGTAGAACAGTTAATCACGTATTCAAAGTAATGACTGAATGCAGAAGTAAATGCATCCCAGGAATAGATATCCTTCGCAAGTTAGACAACTGCGTCATTGACTTAACTGATGGTGCAATCAAAAGGAAAGCAAACTATCAGGAATCACGATTTGCGGAAGTAGTAGCATTAGAGGCCTTCGAATTAGAATATCACTGTGATCATATAATTCCAGTAAAAGTTAACGTCAAAAGTGAGGACACTTTTATTTTTGAGCCGGATAAGTCAATTACAAAAAATCATAATATAATGTTAACCGACGAATGTGTTATACCAAAAAACGGAATAATTCCAATTAGAATTGCTAATTACGAGAGAAGCAATGTGAAAATTCACAAAGGAACAAGATTGGGAAAGTTGTTCAAAGGTGAATTAGAGCAAACATTTGAAATGTGTGAAACGATGGTGATGAGAGATAACAGTGAACAAACGGTCGAACTAAGTAAGACAAATAACGTTAAATTCTATGATAAAGTAAAAATTAATAATAACTATTTAAATGAAACCCAACAATTTCAACTACAAACCTTACTTGATGAATATAGTGACGTATTTGCAAAACATGAGTTTGATTTGGGTGATACTGACATCATTAAACATGTAATCGATACTGGGAACGCCAGACCAATAAAACAACGACCTTATGGGGTACCTTATAAATTAAGGGAAGAGATAAAGCGACAAATAAAAGAGTTAAAAGAGGCAGGCGTAATAAAACAAAGTTTTTCACAATGGGCATCACCCATTGTACCAGTTAGGAAAAAAGATGGTGAAATTAGAATGTGCATTGACTACCGTAAATTAAATGATGTAACAATTAAAGATTCATACCCATTCCCGAAAGCACAAGAGCAATATGATAAACTCAGAGATACTAAGCATTTTACAGTTATAGACGCAAATAAGGGGTATATGCAAATTCAAATGGAAGAGGGGGATGCGGAAAAAACTGCTTTTGTCATTGAAGACGGATTGTATGAATATACGAGATTACCTTTTGGGTTAACTAATGCACACGCAACATTTCAGCGCCTAATGAATACAATACTAGTAGATGTACAACATTGCGCAGTATATATGGATGATATATTAATTGCATCAAAAACTTTTGAGGAACATTTAAAAGATATAGCAAATGTGTTACAAAGACTAAAAAAGACAAGGATTAAAATCAAACCGACAAAATGTAAATGGGCAGAGCCATCAGCGCTATTTTTAGGCCACATAGTCACGGTAGAGGATATAACACCTAACCCAGATAAAATTGAAGTTGTTAAAAATTTCCCAGTTCCAACAACGTTACAACAAGTACAAGGATTTTTGGGATTAACCGAGTATTACCGTAAATTTATACAAGACTACGCAAAAATAGCAGCACCCATGATAGAACTAACAAAAGGAGTCAAAACAAAAGGAGAGAGTAAAGGAGTATTAATAGTACAAACAATAAATGATAAAATCAATAAACCACAAAAGAAATGGACACTCGAACATCAAAAGGCATTTGATCAGTTAAAAGAGAAATTAATAACAGCACCAATATTACGATACCCAGACTTTAAGAAACAATTTATCGTCATGACGGACGCCAGCGGGAAAGCCGTAGGGGCAGTCTTAGGACAAGAAGAAGAAAAGGGTAAAGATTACGTAATAGCGTATGCGAGTAAAACATTAAAAGGAGCACAACTTAGGTACTCAACCATAGAAAAAGAATGTTATGCCATAGTATTTGCATTAAAACAATTCAAACCATACATATACGGAACGGAAGTGGTAATAAGAACGGATCATAAACCACTAGAAGGCCTTTGGAAACATAAAGATACATCAAGTAGACTTTTAAAATGGTCAATGAAAATACAAGACATGCATATCAAGATTATCTATAAACCAGGCAGGATAAACAAAAATGCAGATGCACTATCACGCATTCCTGAGCTAGGAGCATTAGAAGTTTTTGCTTTAGTAACAGAAAAGCATATAGACATACAAGAGGAACAGAATAAAGATCTAGAAATTTCTAAGATTAGAGAGGAAATTAGAAAAGGGACAAATCAAAAATATAAAATTGCAAAGAAATTAGTTGTTATTGAGGATCTTAGTGGAAAACAGTTAATAGTAGTACCACAAAAATTAAGGCAAATTCTCTTGTTACAATATCATGATGGTGCTCTAGGAGGCCATTTGTCGAGTAGAAAAACAGCAAGCAGATTATTACAAAAATATTATTGGGATAACTTAAAAAAAGATGTTAAAAGATGGTGTAATGCATGTACAATATGCGCAACTAGAAAAAATACGGGGACAAAGACTAAAGCGCCCTTACCCCAATCCCAGCTACAACATCGCCAATGGAGCTATGTGCTATGGATTTTTTATGCAAACTACCTACCACTATTAATGGGAATAAACATATATTAGTTTTTAGCGACTATTTTACTAAATGGGCAGAGGCATTCCCAACCAAAGATGAGACAGCAGAAACTACTTGTAGAAAAAATTATTTTTAAAATCGGCACACCTAGAAAACTATTAACAGATAAGGGAGCAAATTTCATGAGTGAAATAATCAAAAGGGTAGCTAATATATTTAACATGCATAAAATTAACACAACAGCTTATCATCCTCAAACTGATGGATAAGTAGAAAGATTTAACGGCACACTTCTTAGTAGATTAGCGGTTTTTGTGGGAAAAAATCAAAATGATTGGGATGAATACGTAATCCATAATATCACGCCTAACGAGACAACAGGGTATTCACCATATTTTTTAATGTTTTTAAGAGAACCGGCAACGCCCATTGATACAGTTTTTGAACCACGTGTGTCACAATATTTAGACGCACCAGACTATGTAACATTAATGCAAGAGCGAATGCAAGAGGTATATAAGGTAGGTAACTTAAAAGTCAAATTTAGACAAGAGCAAAATAAGGATGACTACAATAAAACAAGCAAACCCCATACTTTTAAAGTGGGAGATAAGGTTAGACTTATGTCTCCACAAGTAGGAAGAGGTAAAACGACAAAACTAGCAAGACCATTTAAAGGCCCATATGAAGTAGTTAAAGTAATCAACGAAAACTTACATATACAAAAACATAAAAATGAGGATCCCATAGTAGTGCATGTAAATAGATGCAAATTAGCGGAATCAGAAATAGTAGAAGGACCAACACATAGATATAATTTACGATCCCAGAAAGGATTAATGATGTCAGCAATCTTCTTAACAATCATAGGAATAATTAATACAACTAATGTTAAAGAAAAGTACAAAACCGAATTTATGGGAGATAGAGACATTTTAATAAACATTTCACCTCACGAAATTAACGTATTCAATTTAAATAAAAAGCCGATAAGAGATTTATACTTAAAATCAACAAATATCAAATCAAAATTTATGGAAAAAAGAGAGAAAAAAACCACTAATGAGTTCGAAAGGGGAGACAACGCTAAATTTATTAACTTAGAACCCAACACTCAATACGTTCTATGCGCCCAATGGAATACAGACTACGATACATCACAAATACAATGTAAAAGGGTAAAAACCATACAGACAAAAAAACGCAAATTGACAAAGAAAGTAATCATAAATACAACACCGATAATAATACAACAAATTAATTCAAGCCCAAACATGAATATAACAACCCCGAAAACAATAACTCAAACCATAATATATGAAGTAATAACGAAAACCTATAGAATACCAATCCAACTTAAAGAAAAGCTAATTATATTACCTACGGGAAAACCCATTGTAATAAAAAGTTGGAGCGAACTACAAGCATTTCAAAAACAAACATTAAAACCACTATGGCCTTTTTACGTAATATCAGCTAGCATTTTAGCAATAGCGATATTAGCAATAGTTAGTAGTGTACAAATCTAATAAAAGTACAAGCGGAAAAGGCAGCGGTATCGGCACCGACTGGTCAGAAGTGTACCAGGGCATTTTCAATATACAATGTCTACTCTCGTCTAGTAAAATCAATAATTATCAATGTAAAATAATATGGTCAATAATATTAATAAAATTTATATATTTATATAAAAAAGCGTATAAGGAAAAACCTCAAATGCGCACCAAATATGTATATTTATATTTTATTTTTAGAAAGAGAACCAATCCAAACATACAATCCAACCTCAACCAATATCACCAAGCAAAGCAATTCAAACAAAACAATCAATCCAACCAATCCCAGTTAACAATGCAATCCAGGTCCCAAAAAGTGCAAACAAACATTATGGCAGTTTTTATAAGAATCTACAAAATAAGATATGTTCAGATGGAACCCCTATTACAGTCCGCAGCTTCCCAAATCAAGTATGTATCCCCAACGAAATGAAAGTGAAATTAGAAGAAAGGGAATTACACCTAATAAAGTTTAATGAGGCTCGAAGAGTTAAACTACATGAGCTCATTGGTGCATACGACAGATTCCCGAATGCAGATGAAGCAGCAAAACGAGGAAAAAAAGTTCCACATCGGATATTATTCCATATGACGAAAACAGAAGTTTCAATATGTCAGCAAAAGACACCCCTCATTACGACAAGTATGTGCACAGCGGTAATCAAAACAATAAAAACCGACAGAAGCGTCCCAAATGATTTCAATGAATTAACAGTACAGATGAACAATCTACCTTGTGTCATCGCAATAGAAGTACTGTACGTTCCAACAATCCCAAATCCATTTCGATTATTACCAACAATACCGTCGAAACTGCAAATGCACGGTGATATTATCAGAGGAAAAAAATCGTTCACCCACAAGGAACTATCGGCCACCGAGAAACAAAATCTGATTATGCTTGTGGATATAAAGCTGGTGTGCGACTCAAATGATAACATGAGGTCAATAGATGTCAACATCAGAAACTCTAAAGGGATAGCCATATACAATAAAAAAATCACACCAAGAACAAAGATCATGCATTATTATCCTGAAAAAACAAAGGCCATCGGAGAAAATATCGTTGGAAATGAAGACGAATATCAGGCCCTAATCGACATTCAAAAAATATTATGTGGAAAGATAATAATTGGATTTGATATTATGAGCAAGTTGAAAGCACTTACCTTAGATCTAGATAACATAATGGGGGTGCGAGAAATGTCGGAAGACAACTTTATGTGCTCATTTGTGAAGAATGTCGCCCCACACAAAATCAAGCTATCAAACCTGGCGTACCACATTATAAGTCATCACAAGAAGTGGTACAAAGATAAAATAATCAATGATATCCTTAAAAAACCCGAACCTTTCTCCACAGCATCAACAACAATAATACTAAAAGCGATATACGGAATGGTAGAAAAACAATGGGAAGAAGTCATCAAATGGAACTCGTATAACGGTGACAAGGAACAAATATTATCACAGGCCCAAGATGACAATGAGGAAGATATGTATATCGAACCCTCCCAAATTGAATTAAAATTCAATAGAAATGGCACCGGGAGAACATTCGAGGACGAATTACAGGACAGCGATGATGAAGTCATTTTTATAAAAGAAGACAAGAAACAAAAACTTACGGAGACAGTCAAACTGGAACCGCAAGAGCCGACAACATCCCAACAAATGCAATGCGATATAGATTCAGACGACGAGTATTTGTCATGTGAGGAAGAAACAAACGAGACAGATACTATGGACACAGAAGATTCAGAAGCAGAATTTGGCTCAGAACCCGATATCGAAATAGAAGAGCCATACTTCGTCATAGACAGAGAAAAAGAAAAAGTTAAAGAAAGAGATTTGTGCCACCACTTCGGAAGGAGAATTAATGAAGGGGACGTTCTGAACCTGGAATTAGGAAAAGGGTTCAAGAGAACGAAAATGATGATTCAAGACGTAGAAGTGGAAATGGTACGGACAGAGAAAGATAATGCGGACATTATCTTAACGGCCCAGGGAGGAATGTTGGATGATGAGGGTAGACCCATCACCACATTTATCCTGAACAAGTACTACAAGGCGGGGCCTGGCAAGTTCAGAGTGAACATATATGCTGAGGAACGGGTATAAAACAAATAAATCCTCAAGATGCAGAATCCCAAAATCAATGTCAATTCCCAATATGCAGATCATTCAAACTTTCAATCCCAACAGATCAATCAATTCCCAATATGCAGATCATTCAAACTTTTATATATAATTTTGACTTAAACATTTACAATACGCAATTGATTATTATCTTTTGAACATTTATAATATGTAATTTATTATTTTATCATCTTTGGTGAATGTCACTTTTGTACATGAAATTTACGTTTTTCATTTTATTATTTTGGTAATTTTATGTTATTATTGGGTATATTTATTATTATGAATTTTTCTTTTGGCTTATGTAAATACCAACAAAAATGAATTAAATTGGTAAATAAATATCGAATCTCCTAAATAAATAAATAAACTACAAAATAAATATCCAATTTTTTAAAAAAGAAATATATTTCAGACAAAATAAAGTGAATTGTCCTGAAGGGTAAACAGTCAAATAAATAAACGAAAATAAATGACTTGCGCAATTGATTAAATAAATAAAAATAAATTATTTTAGACGGAAAATATTTTAGTATAAATACTGAGATATTTTTCAGTTTAATCGCCCTTAAACTATTAACCAAAAAAGAAGCGGTCTTAAAAAGGAAATCTTTTTAAGATCTTAAACTCGAACAGATAAAGTTCCACACGATTTTTGCACGCACTTATATAACACGCACCTGCACACATTCTAACACTTACACAACAAGCACCAAACTTTCAATTGTTATTTGATTATAAATAAACTTTGTTTATCGGAAGAAGTTGAACCTGAAAGTGTATTTTGGGTAAATTTTATTGATTAATAAATTATATATATATATTTGACTTTGTCTTTTGATTTATATAAGAAACCAGTGCAAGTTGAGACTCACTAAAATCGAGACCTCTACATTATTCTTCTTCAAAATCAATCGTCAACGGTTACCACATTTAAACTTCCAATAATATTGAATTTTACTTTCGAATTTTTAATTAATTTTAATTGATTTTGATAGTGTTTTGCATTTTGTATAAACCAACAATATTATAATTTTTGTGATTCGGCTTGATTAAAAAACTAATCAAGCAATTTGAAATATTTCTGTAGAGAAAAGTAAACTAGCCTGTCGTTCTGGTAATACCAACCATAACTGAGCCACAAGATTCATTGATATGGGCAATATCAGTTTCAAAATTAAACGTTCCACAATGATCATCGTCGAGAATCATGATAGTTGCTCGGTTCACTTTAGATACTTCATATTGATAATTAAGAGATTTTTGTCTAAATTTTTATGAACATCTTTTTATTAAATATAAAATGACATTAAAATTAGTAACATTATCAATATTAATATACATCTCTACTAAATAAGTTTTTAATCAAAGATTTTCCTATGATTCCTCGTATCCATAACATAATGGTTTATCCAACAGTTTGTTAATTAAAATCACCGTGTCTTTGAATTGTTGAAAGACAATTTACATTATCAATTTACGCTATCAATATTATTACATAAATGATCAATCTAAGATGATGGCAGTTATATACATTATTTATAATGGACAGTGAAATCATTTATCCGAATACAATTACATCACATTATTTCTACTCATTTTCTCTTCATAATTAACTTGACAGTAATCATAATTTTTTTTATTACTACTGCATGTATTCCATTATTATTATAATGTTATTATACTGCATTATTTCTTCTTTTGGCTCGTTTTCGGCAGGATTCGGGATGTGATATTGGTTCGTATGGTGTATTTTTTTCGTATAGTGTATTCTTCTGAAAATATTTACAAATGGTTGAAAATTGATGACAAAATTATTGACGAATATTATAATGATGAATAAATGAAAATAGTGATAAAGTGGATGCAAATGATGACAAAATGGATAGCGAACATATTAATGAATGATGGTAATATAATTATTTCTAACTTTATTTATCGCTTTGTCTTGGCCTTTCTTTTCTTGAATTTTTAGTTTGTGTGTTTTAATGTTTTAGTATTTGCATATATTATTATTATTATACTACCAATTACCCAAAATTAACCTAAAATTATTGTTTCACTAAAATTTGATGTTTTTCTAAAAATCGACCTACCTTGACCCGTTTTTACTATAAACCAGCCCAAAGTACGTTTAAATCATGATGTTTGAGCCCCAAATCGACTTTTCGTTAAACTCGGACCATTTAAACAAAAATTCAAAATGACGACTTTATTAAAAAAAAAATTCAGCGTAGCTATTATATTATGACTTTTCATATAATGTAATATGACCATGACCTATTAAGTAGCAGGCCCTTGACCTTAAGGATAGGAGGTGTTGAAAAATCAGCAAACATTAAAACAAAATGTATAATATTTAAACAATTTTGTTGGAGGCCATTCTTATTCAATTTTAACCTCTTAAATTCTGATTAAATTTCAAATATAATTTAGAGTTAATATATTTAAATGTTTCCTAATGTAATAATTATAATAAATTACAATGTTTTGAGAAAAAATAATTAATGAAATTTATATAATTATTTTACCCATTTATAACTACCAAGTTAAAAAGTAAGACAGTAAAGAATTCTTGGTCTTCATAAACTTCATCATCAATTACATCTATTGAAATCTCCTTTTCAGATTCATTGGCTTTAAAGACTAATGTTCCACTACATTCGATATAGTCAATTCCAGCCAACGCAGTACCGTCTTCGGTTTTGTAATCTATCTGAAAAATATAATTTTTCTAAACAGACCAATTTTAAAATATATCGTACAAATACAGTACTCCCCATAAATCCACCAGCTCGCTTTACAATTACTTGAATTTGTCCAGCATCCTCCATTACTGTATAATGAACGGGATCGAAAAAAATTCTCTGTAATTTAGAATCAGCTATACTGCCACTATTTGATTCCTCCAGAAAATTTGTTTTGAGTTTAGAAAGACTATTGCGAAATAAATTTCCTCCACCTTAATTATTATTGAAAAATATGAAATATAAATACACCAAAAATGTACACTACGTTTAAAATTTATTAAATATTTTTAAAATACATTTTTCATAGCTTTGTTAAATTACCATAAACCAACATGATTTTTTGGATAACCACAGATTTCTGATAAATAATCAAAAAAAAATTAAAATTTATTGTCAATTTTAAAATAATTCAGCAATTTCAAATTTTCTAATTTTAATTATTTTTCAATCGTTATATATGTGTGCTAATTACACATATTTTTCTTTTTATGAAATATCATGTCATTCATTTTATCGCTTGGAAAATGTACTGTTCAAAATTTGTGTTAAATAGAAAACATTGATCTTAAGTCGAATGCTAAATAATTATAAATACATTTATTTTGAATAAAAGAATTAAATTTTTCAATATTTATATGATTGAGTACAAAAACATAAAAATATCCACAAAAGAAAATAGATTCTCAACAAAAGAAGGGCAGTTCTGTTTCAATAGAATGTCCTTTGGTATCGCAGCAGCACCAGATACATTTCAGGAACTGATGACGAAAGTATTAAAGGATTTGTGGAAAGATGTATCTAAAGGACATATTAATATTTACGAAGACTGAAGAAGAACACTGTAAAGTATTTGGAGGGCATGGAATCAATCCAGAAAGTTGTCAAATGTTTAGGATGGGTCAACTTTCTCGGGCACATAATAAATCAAGATGGGATATAAATGTACCAAGATAAAATAGAAGCCATAAAATCATTCCAAAGGCTGAACGAAGTTAAGAATTTGAAAATTTTTTGGGTATATGCAATTTCTATCGAATGTTCATAAAAGAGTATCAAAGAAGGCAAGAGCATTAAATGTATAAGTAGAAAAAATAATGAGAAAATAATGTTGACATAAATATGTGAAAAATCGTTTGGAGAAATGAAAGAAGCACTGACATCGGCTGAAGTATTGATATTCCCAGACTTCACATAAGAATTCATATTAAACACGGACTCGAGTTTCGATACTATAGCTACAGTGCTGTCACAAAAAGATGAAAGAAGGTATGAGCAAATCGTTGCATATGGTTCACGCGCAATGAACATCTACGAAAAAGGATACTGTGTTAGTAGGAACGAATTTATTTTTGTGAGCTTTTTAACCATATTTATATGTGAAAAGATGTTGACAACGAAGAAACCAATCACGGTTCAATTTCAGACATAGGTCAATTAATCAAGCTGTCTGGATATTAAAATTGAATACAGAAAGGTATAATACACACAAACATAGATATGTTATTAGGGAAAACATGTGTAACATGTGTAAAATGTATGAAGATCCAAAAGCGATCAAAACTAAAACCAGAATAATAGCAGTAATAACAAATGATGAGTTACAAATGGCAAAAAGACAAAAAATAAAACATAAAATGGGAAATGAAGATTACAAATTTAAGATTGACTAACAAAAGAAGATAAGATATGGATATCAGCCAAAAATAGACGGCAAATGATAGAAGAAATACACATTTTACCATGTCATGCAGGGACCAAAAAGTGGCCGAATACCTTCAGATTATTTTCTACCTGGGGAATTTAGCGAAAGTAATAGAAATGATGATTGAGACCTGCAAAAGATGTCGGAAAACGAATGCAGTTACAGCGAAGATAAAGGAGGAAAATCAGATAATATTGAGCAATGAACCGTTCGAGAAAATATAAAGGGACATCTGTGGACCTTTGAAATAAAAGTTCAATAAAAAGAAATATAAATTTGGAATTATTGATCACTACAGTAAGTAAATATCATTATCACCGATAAGCAAGCAAAACGAAAAGATGATAAGGGAAACATTGTTAAATAAGTGATTATTAAAATTTAGAGATTCAAAAGAAATAGCACAAAAGATACAAGCAAAATATTACAACAGAGGTAAGTATCGTAATGAACTGACGGTTGGAGACACTGTATTGGTGGAAAATCCATTCTATAGACCTTTTGTTATTAAAAGATACTTTGGCCCGTTTACTATAATAACTGTTTTAGATAAATGGACATACTTGTTGCATAGTGAAAAGATGAACAAAAAATAAAGAGAAGTTACAATCAGAATAAAAAGTTTATGTCGGAGAAAGAGATATAAGCTATCAATAAAGTGGTTCAGAAACAAGTATCGTGAGCAGACAAAAAAGAATTGGGAAATGCTAAAATATCACAGAATTTATCAACATCGAAAAGACCTGTTCGTGTTAATCGAAACATCAAACCGAAAAGATTCCTTGACTAACAAGGAGGATTTAATATTTTTAATTAATAAATATTAATATTTTAATCTTACTATTTACCAAATATAGTTAATTAAAATAAGAAAATATATTTACTGAATTTATAAATTAAAAATAAAATTATTAAATTAGAAAAGAAGTTAAAAATGTAAATTTTATCATTATAAATACATAATTTTAATATATATTATATTGAAAGAAAATATAATAAGTATAATTTATATATACTTGTAAGTATTATTTATGTACACACATTTATATTATATTGTCAAAAATTTATAAAAAGGAATTAGCGAATGCATTCAGAGTAGAAATAATATTTTCAAGCCCGTATCACCACAATGCAAATGGCATTATTGAAAGATAGTTCTGAACGACCAACGCCTCACTAAATGAAGAAAAACCTGGGTAGATCTAGATAGAATACACACTAAATGCAACAAGGAGAAAACAGAGTCCAGTAGAGGTTATATTTGGACGGCAAATTGATAGAATTAAATGGCGCAAGAATATGGAAATAAATAGAGAAGATATTTGGAAAAGTATAGACGATATCACATCTATTATATACTATTTGAAAGTTATTTTATGAATTTGCATCTTATGAATAAAACGTTTTCGCAACACTTCGGTTATATTTCTTGTCACATTTTTACTAAATCCCTAAAAAGAATTTCCTAACCCAAAAATATCCGAAAATTCAATTTCAAATCAAAAATTTTCAAGACAAATTTTATTATTATTAATAATAATAATTAAAACACTTAATAGATTTATACACTGTCGCGAGTCAAATATGTTTTGAATTGATAAAAACTCTTTTACATGGTTCGACAAGACTATAAAATTTGTATATATACTTGTTTAATATTATTACAATCTAGTTTTTTTTGAATATTTCTAGTATTCATAAGATTCTTTTATGTTTTAACCACTTATAGTCTTTCATTAAATATTCTTAACAGCTATATAATTAGACACACATTTCAAAATTATTTATAAGTGACACACACAAAATATTTTATAAACCTCTTAAAACTAAAAAACGGATAAAATTATTAATAGTCTTCGATTTTTTGTCAATCTTACTGAAAAAAATATTTGAAGATATTCTTATCGACTTCAACATTATTCTCTAGTTAGAGACAACAGAACAAAAGAAAAGGTTATTCAAATGAGTATTTTATGGATTATTTGATGATAAAATTAAATGGTCACGATTTATCATAAATTTCATCTACATGAAACATATTTTAGAAAAATCTTACTCTGACTTTGACAAGTATTTTCACTGGTCTATAGAGTATATTATTTTGATTAAATTATTATTTTTATTATTTAGATAATTGAATCAAGAATTTTAACATGGATTGATTCCAACTGCAGATGAAGTATGATGACTGAACTCACTACAAAAGCAAAAGAGATTGATACCAAATATAAAAAACCAAAGAATTTATTGAAACTAATAACAAGATAAGCAGTTACATTTATTTATATAAAGGCTTATTAAAAACTTTAATAAACGTCCAAATGTATTTTTTGTTGTTAATTCCAAAAAATATAAAAATAAAAATTTATTAATTATCACATATACAATTTTATTCTTCGCAATTTTCTTTCATTATATTTCCAACCACATGATCATTACAATATAAAAAAATAATTACATTCATTTTCATTATCTTTTCGTTAAGGATCGTTTTCAGATTCATCAATTGTAGATGCCTCTATATTTTCTTTCATTACATTTTCAACCACATGATCAATAAAAATCTAAAAATCATTACTTTCATATAGAACTTCTTGTTTAGTGCTATTTACAGGTTCATCAATTATAGGAACATCAATAAACGACATAATTTTTTATTAATTATATATATATATATATATATATATATATATATATAATATATATATATATATATATATATATACAATGATCACCGCTTATTGTAATCACTTTGGGGCAACATGAAACTGATAACATTATCCGAATGATACCAATACCAGAAAAAATGAAATCTTTTTTCAAATTTTTAATTAAACATTTATCAATACATTTCATTCAGAAATCTCAACATGCATAAAAAGCTTAGAAAAAATCATGTAAAGACGATTGCCTGGTATTTTTTCTCATTAAACTGTTAATAAAAGATTCATATTCATACTGTTTGTGAAATTCTGAAGATCTGTGCTGTACACCCAGTCTTAAAATTTGAAGAGAATTTCTGTTTTCACAAGCAGTCGGCGGTTTGTTATTTGTTTGGCTTTCATCTTCATCTTCTTCTTCATCCTCAATTGATGCTGGGCTAGTCTAAGTTACTGTGTCACAGATATCTATATCTGTCAGTTTTTCTGCAATTGGTATGTATTGATCAATTAGCATCCATTCCTCAAAAGCTTTATCAGTCAGATCAGTTGGGTTTTCAACAATTTCCTCTGATTCCAAGTCTTCTGTTGTGAACCCGCCATAACTGAAGCAATTTTTCCTTTTCAGAGACACTTTTCCACGACATTGCTAAAAGATCAAGAGCACCAAGAATGTTTGTTTTTTTGGCTAACTCATTTGCAGTCAGTTTTTCACTATCCTCCATATTTTCCAAGACTCTTGATCGCATTTCCCTCCGATAATATGCCTTAAGTGTTTGGATGATTCCTTGATCATAGGGCTGAATCAAAGCTGTCGTATTTGCTGGTAAGAAGATCACCTTTATCTGTTTTAAATTGACCTTAACAATATGTGCGGTGCAGTTGTCAACCAACAAAACAATTTTGTGGCTCAGTTTGTGATCCCATTTCAGAAGCCATTCATTAAAAATCCGAGTTGTCAGCCAAGCGCTTTTGTTAGCATAGTACACCTTTAAAGAATCTTGGGTTTGCGGATTTTCTAATAACCAACAGTCTTTCTTTGCTGCCTGACATGCTTGCACAACAAAGTACTGTCAAACGTTCTTTTGAAGTTTTTCAGCCTTTGGAACTCTCATTTTTGAGCATAAAAGTATGCTCAGGCAAGACACTATAGTACAGGCTAGTTTCATTTGTATTGTAAACATTTTCGCTGAATACTCTGCAATAATCTTTGGCCACTCCTCAATTAGCCATGCTTCAGCTGCTGAAAAATCCTTTTGCTCACCATGAGCGCATTTGTAAACAATGTTTTCCCTTTTTCCACAGATTAAACCACCCATCTGTAGCAAAAAAATCATCTTTTCCCTATTCTAGTTGCAAGCTCTTCATCTTTCTGTCTCATATGAGGCCCATCAACATGTGCATCATTTTCTCGAAAATGAGTAAACCAAAGTTTTAAAGCAGATTTACCCTGTGCATCCTTTCCAACTCGTTTTCGCATACAACTTAAATTTTCATTTAGTTTTGCTCCTCTCAAAATTTCATCTCGATTTTTTAGAATTTTACAAAGTAAAGGCTGAGAAATCTTTAATTGAACAGATGCATTGCGTTGACCCATCTTTGGTAACTTTCATAATTCTCAATAATTTGAACTTTTTTCTTCAGTGTTAAGTCTTTTCTTTTATTCTGTTTCTTGGACATTTTGGTTTAAGCTTCACATCAGACAAGGATTTGATTTTTTAATTAATTTTTTTAATGAAACATTGAATTTAAAGATTTTAATTAGGTTTAAATTGATATTTTAAATTAAAAAAGTGATAACAATAAGTGAATTTTTTAATAGGTTCTGATAACAATAAGTAGATTATTTTCAGTATAAAAAGGAATATGCGGCCGGGACTTAATGAAAGTGATAACATTAGCCGAATGATAACATTAACCATGATTATAATAAGCGTATTAAAAAATCTTTGTATAAAAGTTAGTATAGAAAAATTCTATTTATTTGGATGTGCGTGTAATAATATTTTCTATGTATAATCCGTATGTAAGTGGTATATTATAAAAATTTGATATTATCCATTGAAGTGGCTTACACATTATATTTAGACTGTCCTAGAAGTGACACTAGTTTTAAGTTTTTATTTATAGAGAGATATCATTAAAAGAAATGAAAGACTTCGAAATATTTTTGAAAATTGTGTTGACCTACATAAATTTCGAGTGCTTCCCATGACAACAGCATTGTTGCTATATTTATGTAACTTATTTTAAAATTTCGAATAGACCTACTTATTTTTTGGAGGGTTGGGTACTGTCCTGGATGTGGCACATCCTACTACTAATAAACAATAAGGTTTTATTTAATATTATGATTAAATTATATGATTTAACCTGTCAGCATTCTGGTTGCTTGCATTTTATAGAATGCTCGTGACTTCTTTGATTTTTCAAATATTTCTGTAATAGTCATGAGTTCTAGATTTTGGACATCAGCAGTTGGATGCTTCAGGCGCATTTCTTTGAATGTAGTCATGTAATTCTCTCTCAGGTGTTCAAACTCTTCAATGTCTTCATCATATTCCTATTTGTACAGCGATTTAGTTAAAAATTTACAATAAATTCTTAATTATTTTATGTTTTAAGTAATACATTGTACACACCAACTTACCTTCGTGTATTTTTGCTCAAGGTCTCCACCACATAATATACATGCGCACGGCCGCACGTTGCGCACCTCTATTAGCTAATTTTATGGGGTGGTGAAGTCGACCCATGTGACATAAACCTTAGGTACGCCACTGGTATCACGCATCATGCACATAGCTTTTATGTACTTGCATATGCTTGCCTATGAAGCGGGAATAGTCACGATTTTAAGGTAAAAGTATAAGAATTCTGAGCAGTTCTGTATGTGACGCGTGATACCATATTTTTATTACATAAGCTACATTTGATTTTTTAAAACTTTTTTTATTGTCCTTTTATTGAATATTAGTGATACCTGCGAAGCAAAAGTAAGCTAAGTGTCTGGTCACAGGTGTCACTAATTATTTTAAATCAAATTGTATTCTAATTTTAAAATAAAAAATATGGCCGCGTAAAGGAAATATTAATTTTGGAGATTTATACGTATCTGATAAACGTATAAAAACGGATACGTGTTTATAAGGATAACCTTAACTTTGTTTTTAAAAATTAGCATATTTAGAATTTAATTAAATAGTGAAATAATATCAATATAATTTATTATTAAATTAAGTTTATAGTAATCACATTTAATTTGTAGGCACTTAATATTTTCGAAAAATTAGTAAATATAAAAATTGTAAAGTCTTTCGAGGTATGTCGCCAAAATTTTAAGATTCATTTAGTGTGTTGTTAAACCAAAACAGGTTGAGAATCAATGTTTCACATGTATTTAACAGTTGAGTAGCGAAAGCACCAATTGGTGCTTGGTTCATAACTTTTGAATTTTGGTTATTTTATTAAAAGAGCATTGCAAAGATCTTTCAAATAACATTAATTTCGACCATCTACGATGAATAATTTTTACGTAATTTAATTTATTTTTAAATTGCAAATCGCCATTTATTGATGGACCCTTTTATTTGTTTTTTATTTTCTCAAAAGAGTATTGAGAAAATATTGTGTTGTCTGTTCATAAAAGAAAAAGAGAACTGCTAAGAAATTTAAGTGTTCAGAATGTGAGAGACCTCTTTGCAATGTGAATTGTTTCATATCTTATCATACAAAGATTCATTTCCACTTAGAAAAAACAAAAATTGAGAATAAATAAATATTTCAGAATTAATAATGACATTTTATGATATATCTTCTTTTCCTTTGGTTTCAGAAAAAAGTCTTCATGAAAGAACTTGTTTAGAATGAAGTAATCTATAAAATGAGTCCTTTTTTATTCATAAATTCGAATTTTGCCTTTTTTTGTTCGATACTCAATTAAATAACAATAACTTATTTTTCTTTCAGTCTTTAGTGATATTAATTCAAATTTTATGGTAAATATTAGTTTATTTAAAATTACAAAAAATTTTTTAATACTAATTGAAAATATAAGTTGTTTATTAACAGTTTAAATTTGACATTAGAGCAATACTGTCAAACATTGCAAAATAAAATTAATTTTTTTTAAACAGCCTGTAGATTGGCTTAAAGCAAAGTGTGCGTTACCATCCCGCTGTAGGCTCTAAAAGTTTTTAGGGAAGCTGTAGCGAATGAATAGACAATTGGGGACTTTCAAGCGGCTTTTGGGTAGAAGACACTCAGAAGAAATTAATAACAAACACTTTAAAATTAATAATTTTTATGATTTTGTAATTGAAATCATTAAAAATTTTAATTCTGGATTATAATTCATTTTATTATATTTGCACGGTAGATGAGTCTCAACAACAAAGTATGTTATACGACTATTATGTAATTTATTTAGTCCATTTCGTTTTAAGATTACTATAGGTATTTGCAATGTTGGGTAATGTATTACAAGGGGTTACTTATGTCAAAAATATTAGACGACTTGAACGGGGAAAACGGTTATAATGAGAGTGTTAAAATATTTTTGTCTGGTAAAGTGGGCAGTAATTCCAAATGTTTAGGAATTACTGGTTTATGGCAAATGGATTTTAAAACAAAATTACCTAAAATCTCCGTGAAAATAGATATAAAGTAAAGGCCTTAAGGCAAACGTTAAGACAATATTCTTTAATTGATACATACGACTTATTCTACGTATCGCAGACTACATATATAAATACAGGACAAACTCTCTTTAAAGTAAGAAAATTTATTCCTCTACTGAGTTTGATTTTAATTGCTCCAAATAAAAGCTTTACCTCTTCTTTGAAAAAAAGTTGTCCATAATGAGCTTGCAAAAAAGATGTATGATTTTGAGATAGCAACCTATACCCAATGAGTCTTATTTCTTAGTTCTCTTATTTAGTGACAATCAGAATAATTCCAAATACGACGACTACGTTTTATTTTTGGTTATAAAAAATTTCTAATTTTCGCTTATGTTAGTTTCCAGATCATAATTCAAATTTAATTTTCACATCTAAATCTACATAATGTTTTATATGTCTGACAAACATCTTGACGCACTCACATTAATATATGTATATATATATATATATATATTAGGGCGGTCCAAAAATAAGAAGTATTCAAAATCATGTCTCCACAAGGCTAACTTTGTTCCATGTGGTGTTCCATTTGAGGCAAATCGAGCAATATTTAGGGGTCGCTATGAATTGTCACTTTTTAAAAAAATGTGAAAAAGTACGAAAATCCACTATTCAGAATGCTATTCTTTGTTTCAAACATTTCACAATATAACATAGAAACATTTAAGTCACAGTTACAAGCATGTCTAGAATGATAAATAATAGATGTTTAGTTGCTCAATACTATCTATTCGAACCAGTGTCCACTATAACTTTGAGAAAAAAATTAGTTTGACATGTAAATTGTTTTTCGGCAAATTGTTCATTGAGCAGCGACGAAATCCATTAGTCTCTGTCCAATTGCTACTCTGCTAGGTTGCTAATTCAGCTTTAGAAGAACTTGGGAACTGCTGGCGGTGGTTTTGGATAAAACGAAGCAGGAACTGCTTTTGATCTTCGTCCTTCGTGAGAGACTGTTTATATTTTTTGATGAGAGCGATTCCACGTTCTGCGCTGTCATTTACCACTTTCATCATTTTGACTCTCTCATACAACTTCTGGTAAGATGCATCAGCTTCACATGCTTATGGTTCCTTCAACAAGAAGCTCCTGGACTCCCCTACCCCTGTTGCGCTTAGCAGTTCAAAGAGACGATTGGTTCTCTCGGTCACGAATGTCTCCAAATTGTTGAAGTCAGCATCATTGGAGTCCACACTATGCAGTGCTGAACGAGTCTTAGGGAGTTGGAGGCTGGCTACCACGACCTTCTTTACATGTGACTCTACTCGATCGTCAAAAAATGCCAGACCCACAAGGTCTTCCGAGAAGAACCAAAGATAACGACAAAGGGCAGAAAATGCGGCACCTGCAACGGTTCGGTTTTGATATGTTTGAAGATGTCTAAACATCTGTGCATCATTCAAAGGATCATGAGAGGCCAGTGGAGCTTCATGCCAGAAGCGACCATAAACAAGAGCGACGAAGAGAGCAAGTCCAGTCAGTCCTTTAAGCTCTCTGACAGTCAAAGTCATTTGGCCTTGAAACAGCATCATCTTCAGAGAATTGTTGGCCTTGGCAATCCACCTTGCATGGTGCATTGCACCAGGAGCCCGAAATGTGATGTCCGTTCCAGCTGAGCCTCCTCCAAGGAAGACCAAGCACAATCGAAGAGTTCGAGGTAATTCTCTCTTGACTGCTGATGAGTAATGGCATTAGTGTAGAATGTCACCATTTCTTTCCGGCTGCTGAACTTCGTGTAGCAGTAGTCATCTACTTTGAATCAACAAAATAACATAATAGTTCAAAATTAACTCACCAAAATAGAAGAGATAAATTCTGTTGACAAACTATAACACTCAAACAATGTTTATTTGCTCAAATTTTATATAATTACAGATGCTGATTAAAAAAGTAAATTTAATATAATAATGAGACGGCTATTGGCTAAGGGACAAAATATTTCAAAAACAATTATATCGCCAAAATTGTTGAATCATAGAAACCCCTAAAACAGCTTCAAATGGTCCATTTTTTTGCCAGACTACTCCACATGCCCAGTGGAACAAAGTTAGGCTTGTGGAGAGAATTTAGGAAGACTTATTTTTTACATATAGCTGTGAACCGACCTAATATATATATATATATA
This sequence comes from Schmidtea mediterranea, assembly GCA_022537955.1. Lineage (NCBI taxonomy): Eukaryota > Metazoa > Platyhelminthes > Tricladida > Dugesiidae > Schmidtea > Schmidtea mediterranea. The sequence continues at coordinate 228,882,469 of CM039680.1, forward strand.
TATATATATAGTGAAAAATTTGTAAAAACCCGTATCGAGAGTAAATCAAAGTTCCTTCACAAAATAATTATTTAAATTTGTTTTAAATAAATTAATGAAAATATTATTCTTATTTACAGTCCATTTCTTAGGTTTTTAACATGAAAAGTCGTTACTTTATTTTTTCTTGTTTTCAACTAATATTTTTATCAATAAGTGCATTATTTTGTCTGTTTTACAGTAAGAAAATGTTAGAAGAAAATTTTATTTAATTCATAAGATGTTCCAAATATAAGTAGATGGATATGTCACCGCTAGACCATGTCACCGCTGGACCACATACCTCCTCCCCCCACCCCCCCGGTAAATAATTTTTTTTCTAAGTCTAAAAGTACAAACTTTTTCAAGGTCATTCAAAAGTAGGTCAAGGTCATTCAAATTTATTTATTTTTTTTTCAAAATTTTTTTTATGTTGAAAAGTACACGATTTCCTATGTCACCGCTAGACCAAAACAGAATATTTGTCGAAATTTTTTCAAAATTTTTTCTATGTTGAAAAGTATAAATTTTTTCAAGGTCATTCAAAAGTAGGTCAAGGTCATTCAAAAAAATTTCAAGGTCACGGAATTTTTAATCATTTTTCAATTATATTGTGTCTACTTACTTTTATAAGTAGTATATATTTTGTAAATAATTTTAAAAATATTATTTTTATTATTTTATTTTTATTATTATTTTTATATAATAAAAAACCAAGACATAAAGCAAAATCTTTTATTATAAAGAAATAATTCTACTATAGTAGTATTGTCGAAGAGCTTTATTCAAAGCCCATTCCACATACTTCCGATATCGGGCAGCGCAGCAATGACATCCATCACCACAGGGATATTCAGGTTCCATATCTTTTGACAAATTGTTTTGTTCGATATCCCATAGGAACTCGTCGATTACAGTAAATATCCATATAGATGTATGATTGAATATCAAGTCTGGAATTATTGATGCTGGCTTATCCATGATTCCATGTATTTCTGGATAATAGAATTCCAGACGTTCTTTAATAACTTTAAAATAATCATCTATAAAACAAGTAATAATAATAATAGTAATAATAAATTACCATAATGTTTAATTTCATTCATAGCTTGAACTACGCTCGGTACAACCATTTTAATGATAAAAATTGAAATAACAATTACTTTTATACTAATTTAGACACACACACACACACAAATCTTTAGCTATAAACAATAAATATTAATTTATATAGATTTGAAAATGATTAAAGAAATTTTAATAATATTATTAGTTTTTAATATGGTCAACTCAATTGTTGTAACCGTTCAAGGTAAAAATTCAACAAGATGTGTATGTCCTGATACAGCAGTATTGATGGATATTTTGTATATGATAGATAGGCCTAGATATTTGAAAACTCCAGTCAAAAGATTATCTGAAAGAATGAGTAATTTAGAATTCCGATTTGAACATACATATGAGACTTTAAAAAGAGCTAAAAACGAATTATATGATGATATTATATATCTAAATAAGACCATTGGTATTATAAAAAATGAATTAAGAAAATCAATTTTAGAATTGAAAGAAAATAGTAAACTTAATGAAAAAATGTTGAATCAAGTTCAATATAGTATAAAATTTTATTCTAATAAAACAACTGATCAGTTCAATCGTATAATGAAATTACAACCGGTTAACAGTGGTGGCAACAACTCGAAAGAAGTTAACAGTGCCAACAAATCATCATTACCATTTCCATTATATATTTTTACATATTTTCTTAGTATTACATGATTCTGATTGGCCGAATATAGTATAAATAAGCTTACACTTTCATATATTTTTATAAAATGCCAGAAACTAAATTTTTTATAACTTTGTTGAATGAGCTGGTCTCTAATAATAGCGAAGAAGATGATATCATTAAATACATAAAATTCATGGTAAACCGTTCCGAGAAAATTGTAGAAGACATTCCATTTGATTATGAAAAAATTCTCAAATTGCCAACATTGGAGAGAAAGAAGTCATTCCAATCGATATTTAGTTACATGTTCGATGAAAATAATAAATGGATGCGAATAATAGTAGGATTAATGTATATGAAACACATGATATTAAAATCTGGATCCGACTATGAAAATTATTTCCAATGGTCTATAGAGGTATATTACTTTATATTGTTATTAATTTATCATTATTTATGTAATAGAAACAAAAATTGACCCGTGGGTAGAAACAAACGGTGGATGGACAGCGATTATTCAAGTTGCCGCAGAAGCCAAACGCTCTGATATTTATATCGAAAATTGCAAATTTTTATTAAAACTATTTAGTGGAGCATCTGTTTTATATTTATGTAATAAAGTTTATCGTAGATTTTAATAAATATTTCTTTGTTATTATTATTATTATTAATAAAAAACTACATTTTTAAAGATTTATTACATGTACATTGTTCATCTCCACAATATTCAATCATAATAATTTCTATAACATGGTCAATACAATTCTTAAATTCGGTAGGCTCATCTTTAATAATTTCGGTAGTATCTTCAGTATCATTAATATTTTCTTCAGTATCCTCAATAATTTCTTCAGAATCATTAATAATTTCAGTATCTCCATCATTAACAATTTCAGTATCTCCATCATTAACAATTTCAGTATCGTCACTCTGACATTCTGAACCCAATTCTTTACTCAATGCTTCAACTAGAGTCAACATATCTCTAATTTTTACACCGGTTATTTCTTCGAGTTTATCAAACAAAAAGTTTATTAAATATTCTAAACGAAATTAATTAATTATTTTATATTTTTATATTTTACCTTTTTCAGACATCATTTTAAAACTATTTTAAAACTACTTATAATTTTGTTTATAGAATATCAAAGAAACATTAATACATTTATTAAACACTATACATTAAAATAATTGTGAAAGTCTAGCAGTAACAATTTTCCAGATTGGAGAAAGCACTATCAAAACAAAACAAACAAAATTAAAATCCAAAACATTTATTTACTGAAAAATTGGTATTTTGATGAATTCCTAGCGGATTTCGCCAGGCACCATTCCACATAGCGCTGGTATCGAAAATCGCAGCAGCTACAACCCAGAATACAAGGGTATTCGAGTTCCATCTCCTTCGGTCTTTGGTCAAGTTTTATATCCCATAGCGCTTGATCTATTATGTTGAAAATCCATGTTGGTTGTTCCATACACCAGATCTGGAATTACTGATTCTGGCTGGTCTTTGACTATTGCTCTGAGTTGAGGATAGAAAAAGAATAACCGTTCTAAGATCACGGCCTGATATTCATCTGGAAACAAAGATAATAATATTAATAAATTATAAATCATAAATTTACCGTAGTTTTCGATTTCTTTCTTGGTTAATTTCGTGCTCGTCATCATAATATTTTCCATTTTAAAAATGAAATAAAATGAATAAGCAATTTGTTTTAATCAATCATTAGCCAATCAGATATCGACCAATCCGGTGATTTCATTTTGTATGTCACAAACAATATTTTTGTACTCTAGATTTTGCAACCCTAATATGACTATTTTGCCACTGGCAAACACGTTAACACACATTGGGTTGTATTTTAAAAGCCTCAGTGCAGGAAATAATTCTGGCTCGAACATGCAAAGACATTTTTTGGCATGTTGTATAGATTGATAGATTGTCCCATATCCATGGTAACCGTAATTGACTGTATTTTAAGATCCTTTATTCTATATTGTAATTTATTGACATCTAAAGGTATCTTGCATCCCATGATTCTGCATTTGCCTGATTTGAAAAATATTATAGGGTATTTTCCGCTTCTATCAACAATTTGCTGGGGTTTACCATTTGGAAACGTCATTTTTGATACATCGAAAGTTCCTTTATAATTTATATTTGATAACATAATTAAACAATAATGAAATATTAATCTATATATATGATTTTTAGAAAGAGTTCATTAAATTATATAATATAAACAAAAACCTATAATTATACAAATTAATAATGGAATTAAGAAATGATGCTGTATATCAAATCGTTGGCCCAAGTGGTAGTGGTAAAACTATGTTTGTGTGTAAATTACTGAAATCTAATTTATTTCAAACAAAATTCAACAAGATTTATTGGCATAGGGGTGCAGATGAAGAACATGGATTAACTCAAGATAATTTCTGTAAATTGAAAAACATGAAAATAGTAAAGGGTTTCGATAAAAACTGGTCAAGTCGTTTAAGGAAAGGTGATGTCATCATTATTGATGATTTGTATCAGGAAGCTAATAAAGAAAAGGATTTTAATAATTTATTCACAAAAATCAGTAGACATGTTGGTGTTACTGTGATCTTTATTACTCAAAATCTATTTCATCAGGGTGGCGCACATCGAACAAGGAATTTAAATGTTTAATATTTAGTTATTTTCAAGAATCCTAGAGATGCAACAACTATTGATTTTCTTGCTCGACAAGCATACCCTAATAATCGTAATTTTCTCATCAGTGCATTTCAAGATGCTACAAAATCACTACATGGATATATATTTCTTGATTTCACACAACAATGCAATGATGATTTACGGGTAAAAACAGATATTTTCAATAAAGAAGGTGCCATGGTATATAAACAAAGTTGAAAACTTTAACATGTAAAAATGTTTATGAAATCCAGGCTTAAAAATATCCGAAAACTTAGACAGAGTATTAAAAAGAAGCGTGTTCCACCAAAAACTAGTTATACACCATCTAAAAAACTAATAACCGAGAATTACCCTGCAATGAATCTTATTTCGAAAAACATTATTAAAAAGAGTAAGAAAAAAGTTAAAATTGTAAAAAATCATAGGAGTTTCCCATATTTTAATGCATTGTTAAAGGCTTCAAGTATGAAAAGAATGTCTATTTTACAATCATTTCCAACTTTTGTTGTCGATGATTTACTCAAAATTCTATTAAACGTAGTCAGAGGTAAAATTAAATTAGTAAATCTAAGAAACTAGTGTTGAATAAACATCGAAAACCTTTGTTATCGCTAGTAAATAATAAAAATCGTAAGCAAATGAGAAAAATCATATATAAACAACAAGGTGGTTTTATCGGAGCAATGTTACCATTAGCATTATCATTATTATCACAATAAACGATGGGTCAATCATTACCTAATGTTAAATTAAAATTTAAATCATCTTGTTGTAATGGAGAAGATTTGGACGAACCCAGAAGACGAAGCAGGTTTCGGTGGAGTGGCAAAGTTAAAGAAAAGACTCCCAAATTCGAAAAATGAAACGCAAAAGTGGTTGTCAGATCAGCTTGCGTACAGTTTAAACAAACCGATGCGGAAAAGATTTCCAACGAAAGCTTATAAGACATTCGGTATTAATGATTTATGGCAAATGGATTTGATGGAGATGATACCGTATTCGAAGATTAACAAGGGTTATAAATATATTTTAACATGTATTGATGTTTTCAGTCGTTTTGCCCGCGGTGTACCAACAAAGACAAAATCTGCAGAGGAAATTTCTAAAGCAATTAATAATATGTTTAAAAATGGACATCCAGACAATTTGCAAACCGATTTAGGTATTATTATTATTATTATTATTATTATTATTATTATTATTATTATTATTATTATTATTATTATTATTGTTATTATTATTATTATTATTATTATTATTATTATTATTATAGGCAAGGAGTTTTACAATAGTAAAGTTAAGCAAATCCTGGATCGGCTCAAAATAAATCATTATTCTGTACATTCTCAATACAAAGCCGCACATGTTGAAAGATTTAACCGGACATTGAGGGATAGATTGAAGAAATATTTCGTGCATCAAGATAATAAAATATGGATAAATGTATTACCGAAAATACTTGTTAGTTATAATAATTCATCACATCGAGGTCTGAATGGTGTGAGACCCGTTGATATCAGCTCGAAAACACGAGTACAGTCTAAAAAAGTTGCTATTACAAAACCAAAATATAAAGTTGGTGATCACGTTAGAATTAGTAAAATATCTGCTTCACCTTTCATCAAAAATTTCGATAGTAATTGGAGTGATGAGGTATTTCGAATTACTAAAATTAATACTAAACAGAGTCCTGTAATGTATGTTATTAAAGATAGTGATAACAATTTAATACAAAGGAAATTCTATGAACAGGAATTACAAGTTATTTCCAAACCTACAGTGTTCAGAATTCAGAAAATATTGAAAACTAAAATGGTGGGTAAGGATAAACAATACTATGTCAAATGGCATGGATATCAAAACCCCTCGTGGATATCATCAAAAGACCTAGTAAAATGAGTTTCTATACAATTTTACCTAGCAATAGTTGCCCACTAATCCATCCGGAAAATCAAGCGAGTAAATTTATGGTTAATCTTCAAAATCCTATGTATTTACATGGAAATTGGGAAGTTGCTTTGCAAGACTTTAGATTTGTGTACAATACATTTCCATTTTATAGTCATTGTAAAATCGGTTACAAGAAACGTGTTCCCAAAACATGTAGTGGTATTTTCACAATCAATAATTTTGAACGATATTGTCATATTCCGAATCAAATTTTAGATGAAAATAGTGGCATGTTTTTTAAAGATGGATTGAATGTTAGTTGTGATTTTAGCCCATTTACAATAAAGTTTGAAAGTATTGAAGATGCCAAGCGAATGGGCAGTGATAAGTTTAACATAGTTGTTCCTGATACTGAATACCTAATACGTTTCAAAACATTTGATGAGAAAAGTGTAACGATCAAAAACATCAAAATATCTGTATCATATATTAATGAGGTGGAAGATACGTTTACGTTTACTAATGATTTATATATTGAAACACTTGAAGAATTACATAAGATAGAATATGCAAATTCAGTCTGAATAATAACATTTGTGAAGTTACATTTGATAAAAAGTTGGCTAATACATTGGGATTAGATAAGCAAACATATCGGGCAAGTGCTTTTGGTGTACGCAAACCAAAACTAATAAAACTTCATAGGCAAATGTTCATATATACTAACATCATCGATCCTATAATTGTTGGTGATTCTTTGGTTCCTCTTTTGAAATCTGTTTGGGTTGATAAACATGACCAAGATGAAGTTGTCAATATAAATATCGATAATCCCATGTACTTACCGGTATCAACATCATGTATAAACAATATAGAAATAAATATTCGTGATGATAGCGGTAAATTTATTGAATTTAGTAAAGATACAAAAACTCATTTGACATTGCATTTTCGTAAATTAGATGGCCAATAACGATATTATTAGTATGTATAGTGGTAGCCAAAGTGGTGGCGAATTACCATATTTTATTGGTAAACAGTGTGGATTAGGATGGTTGAGAACAATTGGTAGATTTGCACTTCCTATTCTTAAACGCATTGGTCGTTTTGGTATGAAAACTGCTAAAGATGTGATAATGAATGAGCAGAAAATATTACCATCTCTGAAATCAAATGCATTATCAGAGTTAGGGAAAGTTCTACCGGGTATGTTTGAAAAACCCGAAGCACCAGCTCAAAAGCGTAAAAGACATCATAAACATATAAACAAACGAATGAAAGGCCATGGAACTATATTTCAAAAATGATTTGTGGTAAATCTGAATTGTGCTTATTTGATAGACCATCTCCCCAGGCGGTAATTGAAATGGGGGCCTTTGAAGATGTATTCCCGATGAATTCTATTATGGATAGTAAAACTGATATTGAATTTTATATTAATGGTTCCCAAACTGAATATCTAGATTTGAACGATACATTGCTAACTGTTCAGATCAAAGTTGTAGATAAAGATAGAAAACCGTTGGGTGAACCTTGTGATGTTATACCAAACAATTTCTTGTTTCATACACTTTTTAAAGATGCAGTTCTCGGATTTAATAATATCAAGATTGAAGGTGGTAACAGTACATATATTCACAAAGCTCTAATAGAAACTATTATAAATTACAATAGCGATACTAAAAATACATGTTTAACTCCTATGGGTTATGGTAGTGATGACGATAGGAAAAAGTGGATTAAAGGCTCGAAATTATGTACCATGTGCTCATCATAACAACTCGATTTTATGGATCAACCAAAATATTTACTCCCAGGTGTTAATGTGCACATTAGATTGAAAAGATCTGATTCGGCATTATCACTAACAAGTGCTACCACAGCACCAATTCTTCAATTAGTTGATGCAAAATTATTGGTGAGAAGAGTTCGTGTTGAGCCCTCTGTATTGGCCGGTGTCATCAACTGGGTCTTAATTCAATATATCCATTGAAAACAAAGGAAATTGTTCAATTTGCTATTGCTATTGGTTCAGCTTCTTTCTATAAGGAACAAATATTTGGAGATAGAAGAATGCCCAACTTTATATTGGTAACATTTCAAAGTGAATCTCAATATAATGGATCATACTTAACATCGTGCTCAATTTTCAAATATTTTAGAGTAACATCGATAACTTTATCGAAAAATAGTGATTATAGAGAAACATATACTCAAGATTTCGATAATGATAATTATTGTGCTACATATATGCAGAGTATAGTGAGAAATATGGGTTATTTGGATAAAAACCTTAATTGTGGAATAACTCTTGAAGATTTTAAAAGCAAATATCCATTCTTTACATTTGTTTTGGCACCCGATTTTGATTTAAATCAGAGTCAATTACCTCAAAATGGAAATTTACGATTAGATATAAAGTTTGCTAACGCTACAATTGAACCGGTACATGTTGTAATATATGGAGTATTTGAAAATGAGGTTCAAATAACTGCAAACAGAACAGTGTTGGTTTGAACAGAGTTCAAACATTATTAGTTTGAACGAACATTACTAGTTTGAGTGGTATAAATGTATAGATAATTTATGATAATTTGTCATGGAGTAAGTTTTTCATGTATTATTAATATTATTGATGTAGTTCTGTTCAGGTCTATCAAATTGGAAAACAAGTACTAGGACATGAATTTTTAGGGGTATTTCCTCTTGATAAAATTCCATATTTACGTAATAATCAAGCCATAATCGTCAATACTCAATCATCTCATCTCGGTGGAGAACATTGGTTAGCAATATATATGAAACCTAGCAAGATATTTGTATTTGATCCTATGGGTTTCTATTATCCGGCTTTAATGGTTTCAAAACTGCAAACAATGGGTAAACCTATTGTATATAATAAAACTATGTATCAAAAACCATGGACCTTAACATGTGGCCAACATTGTTTAGCTTGGTTATTATCCAAGCGATTTGATGTATAATAAATGTTTTATTGTTATGTTTTATTATTATTATTAATATTAATATTATTATTAATTAATTAATGGTCACAAAGACAGTGCATGTTAAGTGCGTGATCATCACATGATAAGTGCGTGATCATCACATGATAAGTGCGTGATAAGTGCATGCATACACACACAAAACTGTATGTGAATTACAAAGAAAACACATACAAACAAAAGTATGTATGTGATTTACAAAGAAAACATACCTACACACTATAGGCTGCATGCATAAAAATCTCTCACCTATATGTGTGTATTGCTTAAATGTGATTGGCTAAATCCTGAAAGCTTGATTCTCTTTATAAACATTGACAATTTCCAAAGTTGTCACAATTAATTCAAAAAATTTCTCAATTTTCAAAATTTATCAAGCGCGATTTTCAAAAATTTCAAAATGGAGAATACCAGCATTCTACGACAATTATTGGCCGAGGGAAATGGTAAATTTTTTATTTTATTATTACTTTTATTATTATTGATTAAGGTACATTTAATTGGTTCGATGTAACCAAAAAAGATATTCCAGAAGTTATTTTAATCGAGGATTCGGATGATAGCGGTAAATTTATTTTTCAAAATTAATAAATTATAAAATACATTTAGAAAATGAAGTAATTGTAATCAATGATACGCAGACAATTATTATCAATGATACTGAATATGATCATGGTAAATTTTTTATTTTATTTTATTTTTATTATTATTTTAGTAGATTTGGACAATAATGACACCGTTCCTGAAGATGCCCTCAATTCTATGCAATTCTGTATTGATGATGCCCATATTTCTGTGCAAGACAAATTTATTGATGATGCCCACAATTATGCCCCCGTTTCTGGGGAAGATGATATTTCTATGGATGACACCGATGATACAGATGATACGGATAAATGTTAGTTTTTATTATTTTTTATAAATATTTTTAATAAAACGTTATTATTATTATTAACATTTATTATTATTTAATCCAAATGGATTAAATAAAAACAAATATTAATAATTTCAATAATTGATGAAAACTTATATTTATTGACGAACAATTTGATGAAATCATATATTTATTGATGAAAACTTATATTTATTGATGAAAAAATTATAATTGATGAAAACTTATATTTATTGACGAAAAAATTTATACTTGATGAAAACATATTTATTGATTAAAAAGTTGATGAAAACTTATATTTATTGTTGAAAAAATTTATAATTGATGAAAACATATATTAATAATTTCAATAATTGATGAAAACATATATTTAAATTTTATATTTTTTAACAGGCAAATTATATCCAAAGTATCGCATCGCTTCAACATGTCATTCTGTAGAATGTCATGCTGAAATGAAGCGATACTACGGTCAAAAATTCTATGGCATCAAGTTTTTCATATGCCCTAAATGCGAGACTGCCCAGGATATAAAATATTTAGCTTATTATAAGGGGCACTCTACCCACTTAAATCAATTCCCATTAAATAAAAAGGCGCTTTTACGAAAAATCCTTAAACGTAAAAATAATAACAATAAAAGAAAAAATAATAACAATAATGACAATAATGACAATAATAATAATAATAATAATAATAATAATAATAATAATAAAAATAAAAATAATATGTCGAGACGTAATAACAACAATAATACGTCGAAACATAATAATAATAATGTTAATAATAATAATATGTCGAGACGTAATAACAACAATAATACGTCGAAACATAATAAACGACCTGCTGCAGATATTCAGTGTGTTCCCTCTAAACTTAAAAGGGTTGAAATCATCATTAGTGATGATGAAGAAATCATCATTAGCGATGATAATAATCAAATAGGGGGTTCGATTAATATCGATAATGAACCTGAAATAAGGTCTAATCTAATACAAATCTCATTAACAAATAAAATAGTTAATAGATTAAAATATGAAATTAACCAAATGGGGTCGGTTAAATTACAATTCGCCATTGTTATCCAATTCGAAAAAGATGGTAAAATAAAAGACAACTTTTTCAGTAATAAGGCAGAACTTTTCTCTGATAATTTTCTGCTTGATGGTATTACTAAATTAAATAATAAAATAGAAAGATTCACATATTTAGGGAGCTGATGGCGGGTTGTTAAAATCAAAGAAATTGATTTTATATTAACAAAGTATTTCTCTATAAGTAGACTAGCTGGCCATAGTTATATCCCAACACCGAGATCTTTATCTGGCAAAAAAGCTATAGTTAACGTTCAAAACAATAACCATCATTGTTTTATATATAGTATACTAGCCCTTTTAAAACGTAGTGTAGTTCGCACCCATAGAAACAGAGTTTCTTCTTATGAGAATTATTTGGACGAATTGAATTTTGATCCCATTGACGATTGTCCTATGAGACTCTGTAATATTCCCAAGTTCGAAAGAAAGAATAAGGACTTAAAGCTGGCTATAAATGTTTTGACTTTTAACGAAAAACCGTCTAAGACTCTAGATGATATAAACTATATCCCCCATCATCCGCATTTAGATATAATTCACCGGTCCAAGGTTATTGACGGTACACCTATTTATTTACTTCTTTTGGAGGACGGTGATAATTATCACTATACTGCAGTTTTTGATTTAGATAAACTAATGAACTGCCATGCGACTACATCTTGCAATTTCCAAATCTCTGTTCATTGGTGTCCCCATTGTCTTAACGGCTTTAGATTAAAACCGCATTTGACGCCCATGTTGCCTTGTGCATTAAAAATCAAACAGGCACTACCCTTTATACTTTGCCTAAAAATAAATATTTAAAATTTACAAATTTCGCAAAATCTATTACCCCGCCATTCGTAATTTATGCGGATTTTGAGTCAATTTTACCACTGGATATAAGGCATCATCAAATACATATGCCGATAGCAGCAGGTCTATTATTAATTAAAAACTACACAAACACAAAACAATATTATAATTTTATTGGCGATGATTGCGTTTTGGCGTTTTTAAAAAAGATTGATGAAATCGCTCTTTCGATTGTCTTGCCATATTACGAGGTTCATTGTCAAAAACCTATAGGACCACTATCTTTCAAGGAAGAACGAGAGTTCAAGGATTGTCGCACTTGTTATTTGTGTAAAAAGTTTATTAGGGATAAAGTTAAGGATCATTGTCATTTCTCAGGTAAGTATTTAGGGGCTGCTTGTATGAAGTGTAATGTTTCTCGACGAATCCAGAAACAATTACCTGTGGTTTTTCATAATTTGAGGTGATATGATCTCCATCATATTTTAAAGTATGGTCTAAATAATTTTTCTTCTTGGGAATTAAATATTATTCCGACCACTACCGAAAAATTTATCTCCCTCATCGCATACATTAATAAATTGCCTGTTCGTTTTATAGACAGCATGCAATTTGTTAATTCATCTTTAGCAAAAGCGGTTAAGACACTTACTGATTTGCCTTTAACTGATTCTGTTTTTGATGGTGCAATTGTTAAAGCCAAGGCTATTTTCCCTTATGACTTTGCGAAATCTCTTGAAGTTCTCGAATCGACGACTGAATTGCCTCCTATTTGGGGTTCTGTATCTGCTGATGAATACGCTACAGCCCAACAAATTTGGACACAGCAAAATTGCGAGACAATGCTAGATTACATGTTAACCTACTTAAAATTAGACGTATTCCTTCTTGCGGATTATTTTCAGCAATTTCGCGCAAAAGCAATTGCTTATAATACTCTAGAACCTCTTAATTTTTATGGAATTCCTGGTATGTCATGGGCGTCAGCTCTCATGACATTACAGGAACCCATAGAACTTTTGCAGGACATGGAAATGTGTAATTTCTACGAGGGAGGAATACGGTGTGGGTTAACATTTGTTAACAAACATTATGTCGCAAGTTCTGAGGATACAGAACTCTTGTATATAGATATAAATAATTTATATGGTTGGACACTTAGCCAATATCTTCCGTATGCTGATTTTGTTTGGGTGTATGATGGTTTGGATAATGTTTTGAGTGAATGTGCGAATGTTGTGGATATCGAAATCCTTCCATATGGATATACTATGGAAGTTGATATCGAGATTCCAGATAATTTACATGATTTTTTGAATGATTTTCCGATTGGGCCGGAAAAGATGTGTCCACTGAGTTCTAAAGTAGAGAAGTTGATGCTCACGCATTGGCCTAAGAAGAACCATGTTCTTCATTGGCGACTTCTCAGGCTTTATCTTTCTCTCGGTGTGAAGGTTGTTAAAGTTCATCGCGCAATTAAATTCAAGCAAGCACCTATATTTCAAGCATACATAGACAAAAACACAAACTTAAGAGCTCAAAGTACTAGCGAGCTATATAGGGACTTGTTTAAACTTTATAATAATAGTTTGTACGGAAAGTCAGTCGAAAACCTTAAAAAACGGATGAATTTGAGGCTATGCAATTCTGATGAAAAGATGATTGTATATGCCTCAAAACCGACTTTCAGAAAATCTATCGTAATTGATGATAATCTGATTGCTACTCATCTGAATAAGGATTCGATATGTTTAGACAGGCCTAGTTATATCGGGAAATCAGTTCTAGACCTGTCTAAACTTAGAATGTACGAACTACAGTATAAAGAACTAGCGAAATATCGCAATGAATTTAATTGCGAAATAAATATCGTTGCCGGCGACACTGATTCGTTTTTCCTTGAGGTTAAGAACTGTAGGCTAGACACTCTTTTGCCGGCAATGATAAGAGACAGCCTTTTAGATACATCGAATTACGACCCAGCACATCCCTTATACTCGAGGAAATTAGATTCCGTGATCGGAAAATTTAAAGATGAAAGTAAAGGGAGTGGGTTTTCTTAAGACCCAAGTGCTATAGTCTTTTAGGTACAAAAGATTCAATGAGGGCTAAGGGGGTGAAGTTGCTGGGGACAGAGATTGAGCACCAGTCATATTTAGACTGTTTTAATAATGACACTATATTTACGGTGCCTCAAACTAGGATAGGGACGCGGAACCATCAATTATTCACTTTTAAAAATAATAAAATTGCGCTTACCAATAACGACGATAAGCGTAATTGGGTGGGTAAAAATTCCAGTCTCGCATTTGGTCATTATTTAGGAATTGATGCCATTGCACAATTATTGCACAGCCCAAGCTATCAAAGTACGCACAGTCCAAGCTATGACAGCTCCTGTTTCAGTAGAGACATTGATGATGTACTTTTGTCAGACTAATTTATTTCAATATAATTTTTGATTTATTTGTTATTTTTATTAATTTTATTTGACAATTTGTGTTTTTTATTGTTAATAATAATGTATTAATAACAATTTTATTTAGAGTTTTTATGAATCATAATTTATGTTCGATGAAAAAATGGATCTAGAAAGAAAGAAAAATTTATGTTTTATTGATAATAACGTATTTTAATAATAATGATAATAATTTATTTAGAGTTTTTATTAGTATAATTAAATTAATAATTTTATTAGTATTAGTATTAATCATATTTTATTTAAAGTTGTTATTAATAATAATTTTTTTTTATGTTCGAGGAAAAATGGATCTAGAAAGAAAGAAAAATTTATGTTTTATTGATAATAACGTATTGTTTTATTGTGTTAGTATTGATACTAATAAAAATGTATTGTTTTATATGTTTTTTATTGTTGATAATAATTGTGATAATAATTTTATTAGTATAGTATTAATAATAGTAATAATAATAATAATAATAATAATTTTATTAGTATAGTATTAATAATAGTAATAATAATAATAATAATAATTTTATTAGTATAGTATTAATAATAGTAATAATAATAATAGTAATAATAATGATAATTTTATTAGTAATAATAATAATAAAAAATAATAATTAAAATAAAAAATATTTACAAATTATATACTATTTATAAAAGTAAGTTGTACAATAATAATAAAAATAATAAAAATAATAATATTTTATATAATAATAATAAAAATAATATTTTTAAAAATATTTACAAAATATATACTACTTATAAAAGTAAGTAGACACAATATAATTGAAAAATGATTAAAAATTCCGTGACCTTGAAAATCTTTTGAATGAGATTGACCTACTTTTAAATGACCTTGACCTACTTTTGAATGACCTTGAAAAAATTTGTACTTTTAGACTTAGAAAAAAATTTTACCGGGGGGTGGGGGAGGGGGTATGTGGTCCAGCGGTGACATATCCATCTACTAATATATCTTATTAAAACGAAATAATTTCAAAATCAGATAAGAGGGAAATATAATTAAATATTGCAATTTCCTGTGTTGTGTACTGTGGATTGTCTTGATTTGATTTCATCAACTGCTAATGGTCTACCAGAACGCTCATTATCTTCACATGAGGTATTCTAGCACGAAATTTGGAAAAACAATTTTGACGCTCTCCTCACTCACAGTACCTTCGCCATACACAGCACATATTTTCTTTTTCATCTGCTATGCATTTTGGTATCTACTAATAAGGTATGAAACATCAAAAATACAGAGTATTGTTTTCTATTTTCACACCCAGACAAAAAAATTAATATTTAATGTAATGCTATCTTAATACACGCTCGGAAACTTTATCTTTCGATAACATGTGGTTGTTTTACAATACAATTGACACTCATATTCAAATCTCGCTCTTATTTAATTCATTGAAGTGTGCATTTCGTTGATAACACTGGTCAACAAAGAATTTTCATCAGAGTTTTGAGTTGCCTGGATATCATTTTTGACGCTGATTCCAAAACTGTAATCAAATTTTCTCAAGTAATTATAGTTTTTATGATGAAAACATATATGTAAATACACAGATTTAACAATTTTATGTTGACAAAGTGCTATCTTTTCAACATTTCATTGGATTTGTCTTATGTAATTCGTGTTCATTTGTTTGTTTCAGACGTCTTATCGTGCGTCTGGCAACATGTATAAATGATAACTGTCATTGCTGAGAACAGCGAGCTACATTCTGCCAGTGGCTACTGTCGTGTGAAGTGTTGTGATGGTGTTATTTCTTTTCAAATCATTTGCTTCAATCAATCAGCATCCCTCAAGAATGTAAAAATCCCCCAGACAAGTTTTCTTAGGTATGTGGCAAGTTCACAACTAAACTACAACCAGTCTTAATAAAATATACAATTTTTATTTTGGTTGCCACCTAAGTGATCAAGATAAACCATGGAGGCCAGATCAAATCTGTTCTACTTGTTCAAACGGATTACGCGATTTGGTGAACAAAAAGAAAACTTCAATACCGTTTGCATACCCATGATATGGATTAGCCGAGAGATCATCATATTCTTTTTGTAGTGTAAACAAGACGGTATTTTCTACAGAGAACAATAAACCAAGATTGTTTACCCAGCCATGGATTCAGCACGTAGACCAATGCAACATTTTGAAGAATTACCCATTCAACTCCTTCAGATGATGGTGTAGATTCTATCGAAGATAACATGGATGGAGATGAAGGTGCAACTGGTGGCGTTCCGGATTACACATTCAAAAGTAAAAATTTCGAGACAAAACTGTTAACCCAAATACAATTGAATGATCTTGTTAAAGACCTATCACTGTTTAAGGAGAAATCAGAAATACTCGCCTCAATACTACAGGAAAACAATTTACTTGACAAAAATGTTCGTCTCGGATACTACCGAAAGCGAAATATTAATCTAGCAACATGCTTTCAGTAGATGGTCTTCTCTTTTCATGGACTATTCACAAAATTGTCTCAGACGTATGAGGCATCTGACTGGAGTCTCTTTATTGATTCGTCGCATAAAAGTCTGTAAGCATTGCTTTTGCATAATGAAAATATCAAGCCATCCATCCCTAATGTCCATTTAAAAGAGACACATGAAAATATCAATATACTACTTAAGGCAATCAAATACGGTAGTGATCTTAAAGATTTAGGTCTATTAATTGGAATGCAAGCAGGACCTACAAAACATAGTTGTTTCCTTTGCCTCGGAGACAGTCATGTTACAACAGAACACTACAGCAAATGTGACTGGGCACTAAGGCCTACATATGTCCCAGGAACAAGTAATGTCCATTTTGTCCATTTAGTTGACATCCAAAAGATCTTCTTACCACTTCTCCAAATTAAACTTGGTTTAATGAAAGTAGGTAGTAGTGAGCTCACGATGACTCATCATTTTCTACCCCAGTGTGCGTGTGTGCACGGGACATTTATTAGAAAATTGAAATTTTTTAAAAATACATGTATTTTTCTATAAATTTTTTCAAAAATTTTTTTTAAGTCCAAACCTCCCCCCCCAGCAAAATTTTTATGAATTTTAAAACAACCAAATTTTTTTATCTCTTGTGTATGTGATTGTTCAAGAGACATTTAATAGCATTTTTTAAACTTTGAAAATTGTAAACCGATAAATTATTATTATTATTATTATAACTATTATTATTATTATTATTATTATCATTATTATTATTTTTATTATTTTTATTATTATAATTTTTATTATTTTTACTATTATTATTATTATTATTATTATTATTATTATTATAACTATTATTATTACTATTATTTTTATAACTTTTATTATTATTATTATTATTATTATCATTATTATTATTTTTATTATTTTTATTATTATTATTTTTATTATTTTTACTATTATTATTATTATTATTATTATTATTATTATTATTATTATTATTATTATTATTATTATTACTTTATTAAAATCAACAAGAAATACATTTGCTGATTAATACATATATTAAAACCAACAATAACCGATTAATACATTTATTAAAATCCAAGAGCAAGCTTTGCACGTTCTAATCGCCTTATTGATGAATTTATATATATTGTTTTGGTCAACTATGAATCTTTGAATCTTTACTGTGGCATACCAGTTTCCATTCTCTTTGAACATTATTTCTTGAAAAGCATCATAAAAACGAGCTTGACGAGCATTGAAAAACACATTAGTAGCCGATTGGATATTGTTATTTATTTTCATAAACATCTTCTTTAAAACCTCAACATCTTCTGTTGACATAGTAGCCATGAGATGAGAATAAGGAGTTTTACATAACTTGACTGGATTCGATAACCTAATTTCCATCGGATCTTCTAGGAAATACATTTTGTAATTATGAAGAAGTTGCTCTGGTTGAAGATTTACTGGTTTCTCAACATTTTTTGTGTCACTTATTTTCTTATGACTAATTTTAAAGAGCATTGTGTATTTATATCAAAGGGTGACCAATAAAATTCGTGCATTTGTTTAAATTGTACATCAGTTGTTTGAATTACAAATTTGTATTAAATTCGCTATCACTAATAGTTTACATAAAATTTAAACTATTTACAAAAAATAAACTATTAAATGATAAAAAACTAATAAACTGAAAACATTTATTGACTAAAATATACATTCAATCACAATCTACTAGAGAAGAGTAATGGTATTTCTTTAATTCGGATTTTAATACGCAAATCACATATTTTCTTCTTCGCTTCAAGCATGCATCGCATTCATATGCACAAATTGTGCAATTATCAACCTTTGGCAGGTGTTGGTAGACGTCCAGTAGATATTCTTGAAGCACCAACTCCAGATCGATTTCTGTGCCAG
Organism: Schmidtea mediterranea; assembly: GCA_022537955.1. Lineage (NCBI taxonomy): Eukaryota > Metazoa > Platyhelminthes > Tricladida > Dugesiidae > Schmidtea > Schmidtea mediterranea. Next base: position 228,901,434 of record CM039680.1, read on the forward strand.
CAATATTCTAAACGGGATGATTTCCGGCGCGCAACAAATCAATTCTGTCAAGAAATTTGGAAATAGTTCATCCATTTTACCAATGAATATCGACATTAATTTTTCTAAAACCTGATTTAAAATTGAAATAGTAAAATAATAATTTACCGTTGCTAGAAAGTTGAGACATGTTGTTGTAAATAAAAGAAATTGTAAATGAATATGAAATAATTATATACAAATTTTAATTAATCAAATGATATCCTTTACCAGTTTATCAGCGAATGAGAAATAATTAAAATTTTTCAGTCCTAACAGCACAACTTTTCCACTCGAAAATACATTGACGCATAGTGGGTTATATTGTAACAGTCTCAACGCAGGGAATAATTCTGGTTCAAACATACAATTGGTTTGTTAAGATAATTTGTATAGATTAATACATATTCCTAGATTTATAGTAACTGTTACTGATTGTAATTCAATATCGGTGATTTTATACTGCAACTCATTCATAATTAGCGGTTTTTTACATCCCATTATTCGACATTTTCCTGATTTAAAAAATATATTGTATGTTTTCCACATTTGTCAACTATTTGCTGAAGCTTTCCACTCGGAAAACTCATATTGCTCATATCAGTCTTTCCTCGGTAATTTATATTAGATAACATGAATAGTAAATAATTTTAATTAATCAGTATATATATGTATATGATTTTATCAAGAGTTCATTCAAATAATTATTATAAACAATACCTAACCCTAATTTATTTGAGAATGGAACTAAGAAATGATCAGTTTACCAAGTTGTTGGTCCAAGTGGCAGTAGAAAAACTTTATTTGTTTGTAAATTATTAAAATCCAATTTATTCAAATCTAAATCCAATAAGATTTATTGGTACCGTGGCGCACATGAAGAGCATAGAGTAACTCAAGATAACTTTTTTAAGCTGAAAAACATGAAAATAGTTAAGGGATTCGATAAAAATTGGTCAAGTCGATTACAAAAAAGTGTTATTATTATCATTGTTATTATCATTGATGATTTATATCAAGAAGCAAATAAAGAAAAGGATTTCAATAATTTATTCACAAAAATCAGTAGACGTATTGGTGTTACGGTTATATTTATAACTCAAAATCTATTTTATCAAGGAGGTTATCATCGAACACGTAATATAAATGTACAATATTTAACTGTTTTCAAAAACCCGAGAGATGCTAATGTTATTGATTTTCTTTCGAGACAGGCATATTAAAATAATAGAAATTTTCTAATCAGTTCATTTCAAGATGCGACCAAAAACCCCCATGGTTATATTTTTCTCGATTTCACTCAACAATGTCCTGATGAATTACGGGTTAGAACAGATATTTTTAACAAAGATGGGGTCATGGTTTATAAACAAAGTTCAAAAACAATAAAATCTAAAAATGTTTCTAAAAGCGCGTGTTATGCCATCAAAAATTTCAAAACCTAAATTGAGAAAACTTAAAAGAATTCTAAAAAAAAAATTCCAATTCCTCCAAAACCAAGTTACACACCATCGAAAAAACTTGTAACAGCAAATTTTACAATGTCACATCTCATTTTGCATAATTTAACACGAAACCTGTTAAAAAACAAGTGGTTAAAACAGTCAAAAATCATCGAAGTTTTCAGTTTTTCACTGCTTTGTTAAAGGCACAACCTGTTAAAAGAATGAATATTTTACAATCATTCCCTAATTTCGTTATTGATGATTTACTAGATATTTTAATTAAAGTTGTCAAAGGAAAAATCAAAGTAAATAAATCAAAAAACCTTGTGTTGAATAAGCATACGAAATCGTTGCTAATCTTAATTTAAATTTCAAGTCTTCTTGTTGTAATGGAGAAGATATAGACAAACCCAAAGGACGAAGCCGGTTTCGGTGGAGTAGAAAAGCTAAAGAAAAGAGTTCCGAGTTCGAAAAAGAAGACACAACAGTGGTTATCGGGACAACTGGCATACAGTTTAAACAAACAAATGAGGAAAAGATTTCCAACTAGACCATATAAGACATTTGGCATTCATGATTTATGGCAAATGGATTTGATGGAAATGATACCCTATTCGAAAATCAATAAGGGATATAAATATATTTTTACATGTATTGATGTTTTCAGTCGTTTTGCTCGCGCTATTCCAATCAAAACTAAATCGGCAGATGAAATGGCTGAAGCTATAATAACAATGTTCAAAGATGTCACCCTGACAATTTGCAAACTGATTTGGGTAAAGTATTTAACAATAGTAAAGTGAGACAAGTTCTTATTAAAATAAACCCTTATTCTGTACATTATCAATATAAAGCCACTTATGTTGAACGCTTTAATAGAGCATTGAGATAAACTCAAACGATTCTTTGTGCATCAAAGCAATAAAACATTTTACTATACAAAAACTCATTTGACATTAAATTTTCGTAAAATAGATGGCTAATAACGATATTATTAATATGTATAGTGATAGCAAAACAGGCGGTGATTTATCATATTTTATCGGGAAACAATATGGTTCGGGCTGGCTGAGAACAATTGATAGATTTACACTCCCGATTCTTAAACGTCTTTGTAGTTTTGGTATGAAAACTGCTAAAGATGTGATAATGAATGAACAGAAAATATTATCATCTCTTAAAACAAATGCCATGGCTGAGCTAGGGAAAGTTTTACCTGGTATGTTTCAAAAACAGGAAGCACCGGCTCAAAAACTTAAAAAACATCGCTTGTCGCATATAAACAAAAGAATGATAGGAGATGGGAATATATTTGAAAAATGATTTTTGGTAAATCTGAATTGTGTATATTTGACCTCCATCACTTCAGGCTATAATTGAGTATGGGGCTTTTGAAGAAGTATTTCCTATGAATTCTTTTACGGATAGTAGAAATGATGTTGAATTTTATATTAATGGTTCTCAAACTGAATATTTGGATTTGAACGATACGTAATTGACTGTTCAGATTAAGGTTATAGATAAAGATAGAAAGAAATTGGCTGAAGCTTCAGATGTAATACCGAGTAATTTCTTGTTTCATACGCTTTTTATGGATTTAATTCTTGGTTTTAATAATATCAAGATTGAGGATGGAAACAATACGTATATTCATAAGGCGATAAATGAAACTATTTTAAATTATAATACCGATACTAAAAATACATGTCTTACTCCTATGGGTTATGGTAGTGTCGATTATATGAAAAAATGAATTAAGGGCTCAAGATTATTTACCATGTGTACATCATCACAACTTGATTTCATGGATCAACCTAAATATTTACTTTCTGGTGTTAATGTCCATATGCGTTTGAAAAGATTTGATTCCGCATTATCATTAACTTGGGCAATGGGGAAACCAATATGTCAAATAGTTGACGCAAAATTATTGGAAAGAACAGTTTGCGTTGAACTCAGTGTATTAGCCGGTCATCAACTTGGTCTGAATTCTAAACATGCAATTTATCCGTTAAAAACTAAGGAAATAGTTTCATTTGATATTGGTCAGGGTGCATCATCTTCCTATAAGGAGAATATATTTGGTATCGAAAAATTCCAAATTTTATACTTGTAACCTTTTAATCTGAAGCTCTGTCCAACGGATCATACACTGCTTCGAGTTCAACTTTTAAACATTGTAATGTTATTTCATTATCATTTCCGAAAAATATGGATTATCGAGAAACATACACTCAAGATTTCGATAATGATAATTATTGCGCTATATATATGCAAAGTATAGTGAGAAATATGGGTTATTTGGATAAAAACTTGAATTGCGGTATAACTCTTGAAGAATTAAAAACCAAATACTCGTTTTTCACATTTGTTTTGAGACCTGATTTTAATTTGAATCAAAGTCAACTACCTCAAAATCGAAATCTGCGACTGGATATATAATTTTCAAAAGCTACAGCTGAACCAGTTCATGTCATAACATTTGGAGTATTTGAAAATGAAGTGCCAATAACTGCAAATAGAACACTAGTGTCACTTCTAGGACACTCTAAATATAACATGTAAGTCACTTTAATGGATAACATCAAATTTTTATAATATTTTTATAGACCACTTACATACGGATTATACATAGATGCTAATCAAATTTTTTATGTGCCTAATGATGGCGGATGGAAGATCAGATTGTTAGAGATATTGTCCAAATTTGAGATTGATTCCATATTCAATGAAGAAAAGAGATTTTCCATCAAATATTACATGTCCCTATCGTGAACATTCAGATTGTGCTTACAAACTTTGTCTTTTAGGTGTTGTAGATTATTTAACTATTTTATAAATAAATATTTAACGAATCTTCTTTTATCAATAAAAAACAATATTTTTGGTATTAAAGAAAACACATTCTCAAAGTGAATTACAATCAATATTTTTGGTCCTAAAGAAAAACACATTCTCAAAGCGGGTTCCAATCATCAATTGTGGCTCTGAAGAGAACCGTTGGTTTGTTCTCATTTGGCGAAACTGCGAATAAATCACTGGCGAAACTGTGAATAAAACTGTGACTAAATCTGAGAATAATTCTGAGAGGAAACTGTGAATAAATCATTGGCGAAACTGAAATAATAATAACAATAATAATAATAATAAAAATAATAATAAAAATAATAATAATAATATTACAAAGAAAAGAAAAAAAATAATAATCCACGCTCTTCAAAAGTTCGTAAAATTATAGATACTATTATACTTTCTGACTCTAACAAATCAAAGATGGTTGATGATGTAATAATCATTTCTGATTCAGATAATGCTTCTGATGTTTTTCCTGTTGATACTACTTCTGTTATTGTTAATCAATATAGTGGCTCGATAGCACCTATTGTTAACTTCGATTTAAACAAATCACATGCCATTGTTAGAATGGATGTTTCGAATTTAAATTTAAAGTTAATTACAGTACCCACACAGTTAATTAATAAATTAAATAATGTTATCAATCAAATGGGATCTGTTAAGATTCAATTTTGTATTGATGTAGAGTTGGAAAAAGATGGAGAATTTCAATCTTTCATCATTTCAAACTCTGCCAAAATATTGAGTGATTCATTTTTAGATGAAGGTGTTACTCTTCTTGACGAAAAAATAACATTAATTAATGACAAAGGTAGTAACTGGGTTATAAATAAAATAAAAGAAATTCATTTTGTTCTTACCAAGTTTTCACAAATAAATCGGTTGAGTGGTCATGGATTTATTCCAACACCATTATCATTAATTAATAAACATTGTACTGTAAACGTTGATAATTCCGATAATTTATGCTTCATTTACAGTATTTTAGCTATTTTAAATCATGAAAATATAAGTAACCATCATAAAAATGAAACCTTTAGCTACAACACTTCTGAACTTGACTTTTCACCTTCGGATTTACCTATGAAACTTTGTGACATTCCAAAATGTGAAGCTAAAAATCTAAATCTTTCCATTAATGTCCTTACGTATGATGAAAATAATTTAATTAATAATTTTTCTAACTCTGAAGTTTTCAAACACCCTTATGTCGAAATAATTCATCGTTCTAAAGTTGTTGGACGGCAACCTATTAAATTAATTTTATTAGATAGCCTTGATTCTTATCATTATATCGCTGTTACTAAATTAGATAGGCTTTTAAATTATAGGAATCATTCTTTTACTAATACTAGAGTTCAAAGTATATGGTGCCATCGATGTTTAAATGGTTTTCGCAATATAATTTCATTAAATAAACATAAAGGGTTGTGTGATAAAAATAAATTAGGCAGAACTCTTTATACATTACCTTTAAATAAAAACTTGGAATTTAAGAATTGGGCTAAAACCGTTACTTCTCCTTTCGTCCTTACCTTCTTTCATCTTACCTTCAGATGACATACATTTTCAAATACATATGCCGATTTCGGCCGGTTTACTTTTAATTAACAATTTTGCAGGTGAAAAATCATATAAGAGTTTCCTGGGTGATGATTGTGTAGTTAATTTTCTACAAGAAATAAATAATATTTCAATTAATACTGTTTTACCCTTTTATCAAAATAATTATAAAAAGAAAATATTATTAACAAACTCAGACATTCTTTCGTTTTCTTCGGCAACTTGTTGTTATTTATGTAATAAGATTTTATCAGTACATGTTAAGGACCATGATCACTTTACTGGAAAATATTTGGAAGCAGCTTGTTCCAAATGTAATATTTCTCGACAATTAAGGTTTGAATTTCCAGTTGTTTTTCATAATTTGAGAGGGTATAATTTTCACCATATCCTCAAGTATGGTATGAGTGATTTTAACACGTGAAAAATAAGTTGTATTCTTGTAACAAGTGAAAAGTTTCTTTCTTTGTCGGCAAGAATCAGTGGATTAACTGTAAAATTCATTGATTCTTGTCAATTTATTAATAGTTCATTAAGTAACGCAGTTAAAAAATTGACCACTATTCCTTTAACTCGTTCGGAATTTGTAGGTAGTATTATCGATACTAAAGGCATTTTCCCTTATAACTTTGCAACTTCTCAAGAAGTTTTAGAAACTACATATAAACTTCCACCGATTTGGGAAGATGTAACTGAAGCCGAATATAGTAAGGCTCAATCTATTTGGGAAGAAACCAATTGTAACTCTTTACTAGATCATATGATGGTTTACCTCAAACTTGATGTTTTCTTTTGGCTGACTTTTTCCAGCAATTTCGTTCAAAGTCCTTAGCTCATAACCGATTGGAACCACTTAACGTTTATGGAATTCCCCGTATGTCTTGGGCATCGGCTTTTATAACTCTTGAAGAACCAATTGAACATCTCAGACATGGAGATGTATAATTTTTCGAAGGGGGAATCCGTGGTGGATTAACCTTTGTTAATAAACATCACGTAGTATCTGATGACAACACCGAACTGCTTTACATTGACATCAATAATCTCTACGGTTGGGCTTTAAGTCAACCATTACCATATGGAAATTTTGAATGGGTTACTGATACTATCAATTAAATAATTTAATTAGTTTTTTGAATAAGGATCTTGAATCACTGTCCTTTGTTGTCACATTTGAAGTAAATTTAGAAATCCCAACATTTCTACATGATAAACTTAATGATTTTCCAGTAGCTGCTGAAAAGATGTGCGTTCCGGGTTCTAAGGTGGAGAAGTTAATGCTAACACATTACCCAAAGAGGAATTATGTTCTTTATTGGAAACTTTTGCAGCTTTTTGTTTCTTTACAAATTAAAATTGCACATGTACATAGAGCCATTAAATATAATCAAAATTCAATATTTAAAAAGTATATAGACACTAACACACAACTTAGAGCGCAATCAAACAATGACTAAGATAAAAACTATTATAAACTTTTAAATAATAGCCTCTACGGAAAAACCGTTGAAAATCTTAAAAACGAATTAATTTAAGATTATGTAATTCTCCAAACAAGTTAATTAAATATTGCTCAAAACCAACTTTTCGGAAATCTTGATTTTTTCGGTACCACAAACTCGTATTACTAGTAAAAAACATCAATTATTTACAATTAAAAACAGTAAAACTGCATTAACATATAAGGATGATAAAAGGGTTTGGGTGGGGAAAAATTTAAGTGTAGCATATGGTCATTATAGGGGAGGTGATGTGGTTTTAGGTAACAGTCCAGAAGAATTTTCGGAAGATAATGAAGAATATGACGATTATGAAGAATTTTGAATGAATAAATTATTTGAAAATATTCTTTGTTTTGTATATTTTTGTTGATGTTTATAATTTTTATGTTTTTAAGTTAGTATTATTTTTTATTAAGAATTAAAAAATGTCAAAAGGTAATTTTAAAAAAAATTCAGGAACTTTATCCAAGAAATAAAAATACGTTGGATTATTGCGCACCAGAGTTTCTCGCAACAAAAATTTACCATTTCACAGGGATTAACATTGAAGAATTTCTCGAGATTCACTATGACAACGTTCAGGGATCTGGTGACCGATGTGTTGCAAATTGCATTGTTTGTAAAGATATTATGAGAGTAACATGTTGAAATGGATGTCCATGTTGCCTCGATTTCAAATGTGACCAAACAATCCATATATTGTTGGCCGAAATGCGTTTATTTTGATTTGAAATAAAAATTAATCTTTTTTATTTAATCTTTATTGTCAATAAAAATATTTGTGTTGGGCCAGCACACAAATAGCCTTGAGAATTGTTTAAATGCATCAGTAATACAGCACGAAAACCCAGCACCAAGATAACTTAAAATACAATATACAACACCAACTAAACACTTTAAAATCTGAGAGAATATAAATAAATATAAAATCAAAAACATAAAAGTAAAATAAAATAAATACAAAATGCATCAAGAACCGCACGAAATTTACATAAAAAATAACATAATAACAAGAAAATTTGACCGTAAAATGACCATTTATATAAAAGTAAAAATTAATGAATTAAATGAATAAAAATAAAATATTTTTTGGTTGAATAAATTTATTTAAAAATGTTAAAAATAAATTACCAATTTAAATTAAGAAATAAATAAACATTTAATTTAGATAACACAAATAATTTCAAAGTCGAATTTTGTTTAATCGCAATAAAACTAACACGCAAGGTTAAGGCCAAATTATAGGTATAAATACTGATGTGTTTTCCCAAATTTTCAACTACTACTTTGTAGTATTAATTTCAACCAAATTTAAGATGCACATTTTTTATAAATCTTACTTTGTTGTGTGATTTGTTTTTTCAGATATTTTCAGATCATTAATCTACAGTTATCGATATTTTCAGTTATGTTTTGTAGCAATATTTTCAGGTTATTAATCTACAGTTATGTTTTGTAGCAATATTTTCAGTTATGTTATTTTGGTTTATGTACATCGATGCCCGATTCAAAATTTGTTTATATGAATGCTAAATATACAGTTTATGCGTCGAGATTTTTGCCTAATTCATTTGGTAATTTATTTTTTCTATTATTTTATTTTTCGTGGCCCACAGCCAAAGACACATCACAAGTTAATAAAATCATATACAGTATTCAGATTCGGGTAAGTGCGTGGAATACCGCCGATGATCTGTGCCTATTGTTGATGATAAAAGAAACTGTTGATAAATTGATTAAAAATCCTAAGGATCTATGTTGTAGAAAGTCTGAATGTAATTTGTCGGATGGGTGTGAATTGAGTGTTGATCTGGGTGATGGTAAAAATGGATATAAAAAAATTGAGCCTAAATATGTGTTAGTATTGCCGTACTCTGAAGGCTTTACAAATTATAAGAGGAAGTTGGGTAAACTGATAGGAAATTTAGAGTGTAAGATCGTCTCTAATTCGTGTAAAGTACGCAATATGTTTATTATTAAATCAAAAACTCCGGTTGGATTGTGTTCTGATCTCGTTTATCAATTTACATGTAATGGGTGTAATGCCACATACATTGGAGAGACTTCCCGTCATCTCTGTACTCGAGTTTTAGAGCATTGTCAATTGAAGGGTTTGACCAATATTAGTGAACACAATAGAGGCTGTAAAAGTGATATAGGAATGTCTGATTTTAGAATTTTGTTGAGAAGTTTTAATAGTTATTGGGAACAAGTAATATGTGAAGCATTGCTGATAAGGTCATTGGATCCAAAGATTAATGTGCAGAGTGCAGTAACTACGAATGTTTTGAATGTTTTTAAATAGTTTACGTATGTTAAATCATGTTTGTTTTTTAAATATTATTAAAATAATTGAAAATTTTAAATTACATTAATTTTTAAAAAATTAGAATATAAGTGAAAGGTTTTTATTGGCGTTATCTTTTAATTAAATCGTTGCCAAATTTATTTAATTATTTATTAATAATAATAATAATAATAATAATAATAATAATAATAATAATAATAATAATAATTTATCGGTTTACAATTTTCAAAGTTTTGTTGGGCTTGGAGCCACAATTTAAACAAAAAACGATAATAAAAATTAAAACAAAACTAAGAGTAATGAAATAAGTCACTGAATATAAGCACGCACCACAAGAAGATACTAAAAATCAATAAAAACCTATTAATTAAAACAAATTAAAAATATATCAAAATTAAATAAAAACAAATAATTATTTAAAATCATTAGAAAAGCATACAGCTGCAGCGAGAGACATATGAAAAATAAAATAAACTGCCAAAACCTTGCAAATAAGGTTTAGAAAAAACACAGGCAGAAGTGGCGACCAGAAAAACAAATAATAAGGGCTAAAAAATAATATCATAAGAAAATAATAATAAAAATAAAATTCAACTATAATATAAAGTATATATCAACAAAATAGAGAAAAATACACAAAAAATAATGAAAATAGTTTAAACAGTATAAATATAGTGACAAATTTCATTATTTTAACTTATGCAAAACTTGTACTTTGTTAACTTTGCAATTTTTCACAACGAATTTTTGAAGTAAGGGGTTTTTATGTATTGAATTTCTCTTTTTAAGTTAATATAATGTTATATGCTTGTTCATAATGTTTTGCTTAATACTCTTATGAATTTATATATATATATATATATATATATATATATATATATATATATATATATTATCTTATATACGAGGCCCCATTAAAATCAATATATACGTAGAGTATTTTAATAGCTATCAATGGGACGGATCGCGTGCCGGCTGGTGGATTAAGTTCCCTAGTTGTGCTCGTGGGTCGTGCCTCGTTGAAACCTCGGTAGTACGCAGTAGGGTCTGGCAATTGCACAGGACCTCCACGCAGTGCATCGTTGAACGCCTCGTAGCGGCTACTGAAAAGTGGCCGGAACGAGCAGAAATTTAAATTGCGGGAAGTTCGACCACAGGTAGGGGAACTAGGAAAGGTCGCGTGGCGACCTCATAGGATGGTTTTTCATGCCTCGAATAATGATACGAGTCAAATCGGGAAGAAGGGAGTGTCAGACTTTTTATTTGTAAAATCACAGAAAACTAAGTGATAATTACCACCAACAATCACATGAGTATAGACGCAAAATGTCACTCATCAGAGTATCCATGTTTTCTTCCCACGAATAGTGCGCGATCACCATTGAGTGAGGAAGTAAATCTCGAATTTTTGTTCCTAAAGATGTCCATCTTCTTCCGGGCACTACCGTAGAAATGTACAAATCCAGAGCAGTAGAGATATAGATGGAGAGATTTCCGCTAGTATATTGGATCCAGGTGACGACACTCGCGACTCTGATTCTGTTTAACTATTGGAATAGGGGAAGTTATCGATCCACATGAATAGGAGTAACGAAATCAACTGCCCAAAAATTAGAGAATATCATAACCCGAGTTCCATTTGAGTAATGAGACAATTGGTAGGAATGATCGACAGTGAATTAATTCCACGGAAATTACACAATAGGATTCAATCACGAACATGATGACGTAATTTTGTAGTATACCTCCATCCAGTAAGCACAGATCATTCCCATTAGTTTTGATAAGTTAACTGTCTCAACCTTGAGGTGCATGAAGAGGGAACAATATTGATAAAACTTACCATGATTCTCCGACTGATCAATGGAAGATAATTTCCCTAATCACATCAACATTCGTCGTATAACCATTGTGGCAACAGGATTATTATTCTGTGACGATTCATAAATTTTCCTAACGCCATCCTAATTCGTTGATTATGTCATCACTGACAATACACACGCTGCTACTATTTACATGATAAATTTTCTCCTACCATCGTAGTTATCATGCTAGTAAAAATTATCTTATCAGTATTTGCCCCAGTAGATTAATAATATACCCATTATCGACTATCGCAGCTAGAATTATAGTCACTGTTAGTTAAGATATAGTCAACGATGATTTCCACCAATATTAATTAGTATTATTCTCCTCAAGTCATTAGTAATTATTAACGTTATTATTATTATTATTATTGTTATTATTAATGTTAGCGTCATCGTTATTATGATTATTATTAGTATTATCATTGCTGTCATTGTTATTATTAATACTAATATTATTATTGTTATTATTATTTATCATTAGTAAACTTAAAATTGTATTTACGCACGCATCCTTACCATTATTATTAATTATTATTCACAATGGCACCCCTAGCAGGGCTACTTTAGTTAGGATCCTTAACATTATGATTAGAATCGCCACTGCCTATTACCACGATTATTAATACAAATATTAACAATACCATTAACTGTATAATCATTAATGATAAAATTATTATTATTATAAATGACTATGACGAACCTTAGCACCATAAATATCGCTCAAGTCTTCCCCATCTTTATCGACATTATTGTATTGCTATCATTATCTATAAAACCAGACCCTTAGCCTCAATCCTGTTTTTGCCCTGATAAGTACAGAGGTTTTACTGAAAAAGAACAATATTCTATCTTTTAGTCATTCTTCACATCTAGATGACCAGCCCTACAAATCTACCCAGGATCCCACGTCTGTCCCCATCAATTATCGCCACCAGACAGCGATTAGAACAGTTGGACGGAGAACATGCCACTCTTCAGGACAAGTATCGAAGACTAAAGGGAACATGGCTCTCACCAGACGCTGCCAAGAAATTATACCAAAAGATATCCCGCCTGTCTCGGGCGAGGGATGAATTAATCGTCGAATCTCGCAGCGAGTCTTGATAAAGGAGCAGGGGACAGCGCTCCGAAAGATTTTCACCGACGCCGAACTCCGGGCTCGCATTCCTGGAAGCGTCCTAGCTCGGGAGTTGAACATTATTCCGGTGCAACACCTCCCCCTAGATGCACCTCTTCCTACTCATTCGATATCTGCCCCTGCTAGCACAGAACATCCGCAAACTCCCGTGGCCGAACCACGTACAGGAGCAGCCAGGAGACGGCCTAATCAAAATCGTCGCCGTCGCGAACGACGCCGCCGAGAAACTAATCTCTTCAGCTCGACGGAGCCAATCAGCGCTCCTTATTCTATTCACGATCTCCCGCCTCCGTATCAGGAGTTTGAATTCCCTGATCTAGAATCTGATGTGCTATACGCACCAATCGTCACTTTCCATTCGCCGGCCAGATCCATCCACATCAACTTGGTGGATGATGAGAATGAAGCACCGGAGGCAAATCGCGCTTTAGAGCGGCTCGGTCTAGACACTGGCGAAATTTCTATTCTAAGGGGCAGGGTACCCGGATACCTACCTCACCCCGACGAGCCAGGACCCTCCACTCGCGTAGACTTTAACATAAATGTAAATTCACCTCCGTATCGACCGGCCAAACGTCGATGTTTTCCCACTGACATTGACGCGGATGAATGAAACAGGATCTCTAGCAAATCAGTCCCCATCTCTACACAATTTATCCGAACACTATCATTGAAGTGACGACATTTTCCGAATTGTTTGTTAATTAGTGTATAATTCATCTCTATTCCTGTCTAGTTCCGTGTATTACTCATCTTATATGTCTCTTTATCTATATTAATAAATCTTCTAATTTTAAATTTTGTATTATTAATTTTAGGTATAAATCTCTTTAATTAATGTTAGTAAAACACTGGTAATAACCCAGGGAAGGGGTTACAAAGAAAAGGTTAGTGTGAATAATAAGAGTGGCTACCCAAAGGAACTCTCACGATTGTCGGTTCGGAAAAGATGCAAGACCAGGGTTCACTGATACTACGACTTTAGAGTAAAGTGCGTAAGACCTTCTATCGGCAGCAAGTGACTGGGAAAACGAAGGTCCTTCGAGGAGTAGCACTAGTGATAGCGCTCACCTGCTCGAATGGCTTTCGGCTGTTGCGTACAGTACCAACATGATTTCGGTCATGGGTACGTGACAGTTATCTAAATCGTGCGTTGTATGGGGAGGAAATCACCCTAAGACATCGAGAGGACAGATGCGATACCACGGCATGGTTATTCCAGAAAATGTGTTTCCCCGTACGACCAACAGTTTAAAAGATGCTATTAAATGTCCCTTAAACATACACACACATACACAAGGGATAGAAAAAACTTGCTTGTTTTAAAATTCATAAAAATTTTTGCTAGAGGGGGGAGGGTTGGACTTAGAAAAAACTTATAGAAAAATACATGTTTTTTTTTAAAATTTCAAAGTTTCTATTAAATGTCCCGTGCACACAACTGGGCACAAAATTTTAGGACCTTATTTAATGTCCATTGCATACACACACTGGGGTAGAAAATGATGAGTCATCGAGACCTCACGAGAAAACGATGAGTAATCGTGAGCTCACCACTACCTACTAATGAAGAATTTTGTTAAAGCAAAATTAAAGGAGGGAATATTAGTTTGGCCACAAATCAGGGAGGTTTTATTGGATATTGAATTTGAACAGGCCCTCAGTCCACTGGAATTGAAAGTTTTGTTGACTTTCAAATAGAAATGCCCAAACCTTCTTAGGAATAACAAGTTTCATGCATCTAATGATGGAGTTGAGAAACTCATCGATGCTTATAAAGAAATTGATTATTGAATGTTTTTAAGGATTTTGGAAAGAAAGCATAATGGCTGAAAATTGTCGGATGTTGTTTTGTGAAATTCCAGACCAAAAGTATAAAAGAAAAGCGTGCTCTCAACGCTTTTAAAATCTTGTTATGTGTATATTCTTATTTTACAAGTATGTTCAATAATATCTTTAATGTAAATTAGTTCCTTGCACTTCATTGTGTCGTATTAATTTAGTGTATGATGTATATTTTACTTCTTACAAATAAAGGATTTGCATAAATAAGATTTATTACACTCAAGATCAGCAGTTCCCAACCTGTGCGTCGCGTGACGATTTGCCAGTGGCCGTCTGAGACCTTCTGAAAGTAATTTGTTCACGCTAATCAGTGGTTTCTTACTATCATTTTAAATTTAAGCGATACTCCTACTCGGACTTTATAGTATAAAATATAAATAAAATCAGATATTTTATTATTGGGGTTTATTAATTTTATTGTTGGGATCGCCAAAACTTGGCAAATGTTATCAAGGGGTCGCAGTATCAGAAATGTTGGAACCGCTGCCCTAGATATTCATTAAATTACGTATATTTTCATCAAATACTAGAAAAAGTAAATAATCGAAAAACTTTACGTGCTAGAACAAAACTGTAACCAGATTTGGATTGAGCATCAGAAATACATTCAGAAAAGCTTATTTTTGTCTGTGGTGAGAAAAATAGTTTAATTTTGTTGACCAGTGTAATTTGTAACAATTAATTGAATAATAATATACGTTCGACGTGAGTTTAAACTTAAAGAGCACAAGGAATGTTAATATATATGAATGAGTATATATATGGGGCTTTTAATACTATTTATTGTCATATTATAAACTATTCTATTTTTAGATTATAAATGAAATGCTCTTGACACGGTTCGTAATAATTTTACTAACCATTCTAATTTTGACCGGTCCTTTTCGTCTAAGACATGCATTTAAAAACTTGGAGCATACTTGCCTATCCGTCATATAAGCTAACATGACAGTAATTGGAAACAAAAGAAATGTAATAACGGCTTCCCAAACCTCAATTATACCTCTGAATATAATTAATTAACTTAAAAATGTAATTTAGCAAATGTTACTGTGAAATTACTCCAAGAATTAAATAGAGCCAAACATATGCTACTATGGAAAATGTCGATGTAATAATGAAAACACCTATATTATCTATCCGCTTCGATTCTCCATCTGGTATCACGGAAATACAAATGGCGATAATTATAAACAAATTGAATGCTGCACTGCCAACAATAGTACCAGGACCTAAACTACCACTTTGAAAATCTTTTCCACATGTTTCTATAACAGATAACATAATTTCAGGGGCCGAACTTCCTAAAGCCATTAGAGTGAGGTTCGACACCGTTTCATTCCAAACTCGCACTTTAATATTCTTGAAATATGTCAGCAAAAAATAAAAACTCATTCGATTAGACAAAGATAATTACTAACAACTTTCTGTCCATTTTTCATTACCAATTCCACGTCCTTTTCTTCTGATGTTATTCGTTCAATGGAAGCCATAAATCTATCTGAAATAATTGATACTCCCAGAAATATATAGCACAATGCAAAGATATAAATGACTGATCTAATGACCGTGTCGGCAAATTCGATCTCTACTGGATTCCATATAGGAATAATCAGTCCTTCCACGCATTTAGAATTATTATAGCATTCAACTCCAAGGCATTTAACATCCATAATTAGGATAAAGAAATATACACTTAAATTAACAACGACGTAATATTTTCCCATTATTTGAAATTCTGAATAACTATTCATATCTGTACAACGTAGTAATCTGGTTTTCAAATTTTGATTTATTTAAATGATTTTTCCAAGCTCGCTTATGGTGCTGTTTTTAAACAAAAATAACCTTGAAATTAATCTTTCGATTTTATTATGGTGAATATTTAAAATATTTTAGGTTAAATATAAAACATTTAGAATTTTTATAAACCAGTTAGCATATGCAAAATATATATTAATTATGTAATTTTTTTGAAGGTTTGTTAATTTATTAAAATTTTCCTGAATTTAAAATATCACAAAGCTTTGATGATTTTAATGTTTGTAAAAATCCACGATATTTGAGTCAACGAGAAATTTAGTGCAATAAAATAATGTCCAACCATTTTGTGACATAAATGCGAGATAATTTCATATTTTTCTTTATTCTTTATTTTAGAACCTATTAGAAAAAATTGGAAATTTTCTGGAAGTACTCAGCAAAGCATTTCTAATTATATTGAAGAACTACGCCTAAAGAGTTAAAATGTTTAAGTTAAAATTTTGTCACAATACTTTTATGTTTAAATCATTTGTAAATAGTTTTTTTAGGTCAATAAATGCTTTGTAGTAATTGTATGTATTTTCAAAGTAATAAAATTTTAAATAGTCGGGTATTATATTTAATATATGATAGGTCCCTCTTAAAATCTTATTTTTATATATATTTAGAACTTCGAGAGTTCGAAAGGTTAGCTTAACAAGGCAGTTAATTTTGTATGGTTGTAGTGTTAATTAGAAGTCTCTCAATTTCTCTATGGAGGCTGAAAGTTAATACCTTGTTTCGCTGAACTGGCAGGTAGATCACTGTTGTACCAACCGAGGCGTTGATGGAAATGTCGACCGGAGCGGTTTGAAATTAAAATATGGAAAGAGCGTCATATGAGTTAAGGGAATATTTTGGCAAGACGAATGAGCTTCTGTTTTTTAAATCCTTTCAGTTTAGAATTTACGAGAGCAGAAGGGATAAGTTGCGACGATCATCTTTTTGTATTACTTTTTGTCTACTTTGAGTATGTTAATTAAATTTGAGTAACAAGTTGGCAATGACTGTAGTGAACACGGATAGCGAAGTGTGGTACATACTACTGGGATCCTCTATTCGAATCAAATGCCTGTTAATTAATACATTTGATAATGTAAGTTATATAACCCTAAAACATTCAAAAAACAAATAAATTCCAATGTAAACAAAATCCCAAATACAGGGTATTTAATTGGAGCTCTACCAAAATTATATTTTCACTTATCACAGTCATCAATTTTTGAAGACACCACATTTTATTTCTCTAAAAAGACAAGAGCAAAAGCAACATAAAAATTTCGTTGATAGAGAAAATCAACACGCACATGGCTCTGAAATCATATCGCATTCAAAGTAATTATTACATAATCGGAATAAATACACCAGTTACCAAGGTAATCACCAAGATTCTGTGTAAACGAAAAAGTTTCCATTCTAGCTGTTATCTCCAGTTGCCAGTTAACAAGGCACCTTAAATTAAATCCATATTTGAGTAAACGAGTGCAGGTTGATTACCCGATCGCGAGAATGATGTGAATGCATGACTGAATGATATTCTTTTTAATAAGTAATTAATCTGTTTCATTTACTAGAGCTGATTTAACTCAAATTAACTTATCGGGTTTTCTTCATTGTATGGGTTATTCACATACCTTGAGTTTACCTTATGGCTTTTATATTTGCATATTTATACTTGTCCCCTCAATTGCTACCCGTACATAACAGTTTCCACGGTAATATGTCAATATTAAATTAAATTTTTCGTATTTTTTTATTAGTTGTTAATATTATATATTTTTACCTTTATTATTGACTCGTTTTCTAGTCTACATGCACTATCTCCTGGTACACCACTCTAAACACTATTATATGTATGTCAGGGATGGAAACTGAAATTAATTTCGGTTAAAATTTAACTGGTTTGCAAAATAACGGTTAACCGTTAAGATCCGGTTAAAAAACAATTTTAGTTTTACGAACATAAGAAGGACACATTCAGTAATTATGGTAACGTGAATGATTATTTTTTAATTCACTTCAATGTAGCAATGCGGGCTATCATTAAATAAAACAAAAATTTATCATTCAGGTTATTATAAGGGTTCGGACACCGTTTTAATTTTTAATCAAATAATAAGAAGTAATTTGTTGGGGGTCCTATAAATAATATTAACCCCCTTTTAACTAATAACGAAACAGGTGAAGCTGATGAGGCTCAGCATTTTGCTCAAGTTACTAATGAGGCTGAAGCAAGCAAAGAATTAATATCTGAATAAGCTACAGCACCTGAACAACCTTTTAATAAATTTGTTATTTTTAACTTAACATTTACCAATATTTAACCAAACTGTTAATGTAGTATTATAAAAAGGTAACACTATAATGAATATGATTAATAATCTATTAGAACGACCTTTATATTGGGTCGCTCTTATAAAAGTCAATTTTATCGAGGTCGCTCTTATCAAAGATTTTGTGTATATAAAACTAGAATCTTCTTTCACAATTATAAATATAGCAAAAAAATAAAGAATACACAATATAATGCGCCAGGAAATGAGATAACATCTGAGTTAACTGAACAATTAGGAGATGATGTTTCGCAATTTCTTTTTGTTTTCTGTAGTATTGTTTAGGGCTTTCGTTTTTGCAATTTGAAGTACTCATCTTGATGGTTAATTTTTACGTGACGTTCTAAATTTGCACTGTGTATTTGTATTTTTTTTCCTTTTTACGAAATCAAAATTTTGCAGTTGTTTTTTTATAAATAACCACAAAATTGTCATATCTCGTCTTTTTATTGAAATTGTTTATTGGATAACCATAATTATGAAGTGTATGACAAAATCTTTAGGAAATACTAATTCGTTTGATGAAAAGAAGAAAAATAAATTTAAAACACATTTTAAATAGGAAAATTACGTAATTTAAATCGGTTTTTTAGAACTTCGATTCTAACCAATCTCAAAGATCATCAATTGTTGATTCGAAATAATTCATTTAATTTAATTATTTTTTGTATAACTGGATTATTAGAATAAATAAACTCGTCGACGTTTTGTTTCAATTGTGGAGTTATAGGTGATGGTCATGACCTTGACCCCAATCATACAATCTATCTGCCTACCACTGGTTACCCGTTGCTAGGCAACGTTGGTACTGTAACCAATGGGCCTGTGACCGTCAAAGGTGAGCTTTGTTTCCAAAAGTGCTAAGACCCGGTCTACAGTCGGTTCAGCGAGCTACCGATGGAAGGTCTATGCTCGTCTTATCTTTTTCAGGTCCTTTACTTACTCTACTTTATTTCCCACTGTATTTATTCCTCAGAGAGTTATGCTTTTATATTTATGGTGTGAGAACCAACAAGTGACAACGAAGATTTTATTCATTCCTACATCACATCATCAAGATAATTGCTGTCCCGATTGTAATTTATGCTGTTTTTGTCGTCTTCTTTCTGCTCTTCTTGGCCTTGCGCGGGACTTTAGTTGAGATGGTTTTTGTGGTGGACTTGTCGTATTCTGGTAGGCCACTTGGGCTGGGGCGAACACTAGAGGGTAAATGACGGTCTGCCCCTCCAGGCCCGCCGCTTCGGCTACTTCTAGCCCTCGTATCTGAACCTTCTAGGCTTGGTTCAGGGCTCTTACTTCCTGCCAGCCCTTCTGTGCTGCATCGATCTTCTGGTACAGCTTCTTCACTCTCGCCGGCTCGCACCAGGTTGCTCTAACTCCCTGAAGCTCACGGTTTAGTTGAAGACACTGTTAGTGTAAATTTGCATTTTCATTCCGGAGACTCTTTAATTCTTTGCTAATTTTCTTCATAGCATCGTTCATAGTTTCTACTTAATAACAAAATAGATTTAGGGATAATTTTTGGAAGCAAATTTAAAACACAAAAAAAAAATAAACAAAATTTTAGTTCCCACTTCCTTACCATTCTATGCAATTTTCAACTCCAGAAAAAGTTGGTTCGTTGCCCCTTATTTAATTCTCGAGCGTTATTTTATTAATTATGTTATCAAAAGAAATCATTCTTTAACACAACTTGTTTATTGAACAATATAAACATCATCCGAATTTCTAATTTTTGTGCAGTTGATTGTCAGTTAATCGCCTTCACGAATAGGCGTGTTCCTCGACGCCCCGATCTTCTAGAATGTCTCGAATATCTGGCTGGAGGAGGCTTTTCGGGAACACCAAGTGCACAGGGGCGTCACTCTCCACTAGCGCCGTATCTCGGTTGTCGTATGCAATTCCGTAAGCGGGCAGGTGCCCGCTAGGAATACGCCCTCTGGCGAGGTGTTCCTTTTGCCGCTTCACTAAGAATCGGTATCGCCATTCTAGTTGCTCCAACCTGTGTAGTTCCCCTTCTGCCTTCTGTCGAATTTCTCGAGCTGGGTTTCGGCCCGGCTCCCTCTTGATTAAGATACTGGGGAGTTCGACATCTTCTTCAGGACCATTGGTTTTCCGGTATGGCCACTCAGGGGTAACATATGTCGATATAGAATATCCCCGATCCCATAGTGCTTGCCTGTATCTTCCGGCAAATCGGGTCGCCACTGTTAGCGTAGTGCGATCCGCATCCTCCCAATCACCACTATAGTGGTGGGTTACTGGGTGTTGATTGTTGTTTAAATATTCTTATGATTACCCCATTAACACCATATAAATGTTCCTAGCTACCACTCGGCACCCGTTGCTAGGCAACGTTGGGAATGGGTTCGAGTGGGTGGATTGTCCGCAAAAGTGAGCGTTATTACTAATGCTGTAATTGCTCGTACAATCCCTGGGTCCAACGAGCTGTCGATGGAAGACTTATGCTCGCTTTGAAAGTCCTTTGTATGTGATGGGTTTTAAGATCAGAGTTCATTATAGTGAAACGGAATCCGATGATGACGTTCTTAAAAGTAAGACAACGGCTATCCGACGAAATATGAGTACTCGTGAATTGAATGCGGGGGTTTTCAATACTCATCAAGCTTTAAAAAACATCGCTTCGAATAACCAAAAAATATATAATTTATAATCAAATATTTACAATGTACAAATTAAAACACGTTTAAGTCAAATGAGTTTTGTTCGATAACCGAGCGGCTCTACGTCTGGCCCGCTCTTTCGCCCCGGCCTATAGCTATTGGTTATTGTGCGAAGATGAGGGGGTAGGTTACGGCCGCTCCTTCCTGACTGGCGGACAAGGCAACCTCCAACCCCCGTATCTGTGTTCGGAGATTTTGGTTCATCTGCTTTTCATCGGCCCACCCCTTTTGAGCGGCGGTGAGCCTTTGACGTAGTGGTTTGATCTTACTCGGGTCCACCCAGGTGGCTTTTGTTTGGTGGATTTCCCGAGTTAATTGAATGATTTGGTCGTATAGAGCTTTGTTAGTCTGCTGGGCACGGGCCAGTTCCATCCGTAGTAATTGTAGGGAGTCCATTGCTATAATTAACGACATTTAAAATTATTAGTTATTGATTCAGAATTACTTAGTATTAGTATCATTAAACATAAATAAAAATTTTCTATTAAAACAATCAAACTAAACAAAATGGCCATCTAAGGTGACAAGTTATTTATTTAGGAAAATTTTAAACCACATTAATGATGTTGGGTCAGACTAGTGTGTCCCCACCATGGAACGACGGGCTCAGGAGTCTGAATCCTCTCTCTACCCATTCTTCCGGAGAACAGTTGGAAAATATCATCACGGGTCGCTTCGTGTTGCGAACCCGAGTAACTTTGGGTCTGATTGGGTCCTCCTGGTGGTCGTTGGTCCTCCCGCCGGCATAATTAAGCGGAGCCTTGTATTGAGGTGGGTGGCTATAGATGTTGGCGATTCGGCAGCTGAAATGTCTTCCTCGATGTTTGCCAAGTATTGGCGGGCCCTGATCACTTGCACGTCCACTTGTCATTGGTGGCTCTCGAGGCGCCCGAGGACATGGCGGGCATGCTCACGGATCTCCCAAGCCGGGCTCCACTCCTCCCATTTTTGGTCAGACAGCCATGGGTCGCAGTTACTTTCCCTTGCTTGCCAGTTGGGCTGTCGGGATTCTGGTCGGGAAAATTCGGGGCATCTGTCTTGACTGAATTGTCTCCACGCTTGCCTCCATCGATCGGCAACGTGGGTGGGGACATAGACCATCGGCCCGGATTTTTCTGAATAAGGAAGATTCATTATTATCATTATACATTTGTTCCAAATCTAGCATCTTTGAAAAAAATATATGTAACCGATAATTTATACAACACATCAACTTACTTGCGGGTTAAAAAAATAGCCTGGTAAAATGTATCGTTTCATTACATGGTACACAATTGGATTCACAAAACGAAACATGCCAAAACGATTTCCTATAAAACTCTCTGGCGACTAATTATAACCTTTTAACAAATTTTTAACATATATGTATATATCTATATCCGTGTATAAAATTAGATGTTCATTTTAATGAAACTATTTGGGAAAAACCCGTGTTTTTATGATTAAAATTACTTGATAAATTTTCTATTAAAATATTCACTACAGTTACCATGAGCTACTCTTACCACGGTTATTTCCAATTGGTATAAACAAAAATTCTACTAGGTAGAGTAATGAAGTACAAAATTATAAAGCGGTAATACATCTGTGCACATGCGACTTCTCCCTAAAAATTTACAAACAAAAAAAAGCAAAAATTAAATATGATATTGATAAATCCGATTCCTGTTATAATATCGAGTTAGACACATTTAGTTATTCCTTTTGTTATAAATGAAGTAATGTTACGATGTGAACTAGGCGCACTTCTATTCAGTCAAATGAGGTTTATAGGTACAGCGCATCCCCAGTTCCTATTAACATATCCCGAAGTACCCATCTTTAATCGGAGTGCTCTATCTAATCGTACCTAATGAGATGGCCATTATAGTGAAATTGAAATGAAACTAAAATCCTCCTGTTGTAGAAATATCTACTAGATGAATATTAAAAGGCAAAAATTCTTAAACCCAAAGTACCTCCGAAATTTCTTATATTTCAAATCATATTTTCAATAAAGGTTCAATAATAAATGTCTACTATTTATAAAAATAAAAAAAACAATAAATATTTTAAATCAACAAGTATTTATATAAACAAAATATAAAAATGCAATTCTTTTAAAATTAAAAAATTATTTTTTGATGAACAAATATGATAATATACGTTAATCAATCTTGTCAAAATTAAACCAGATTATAAGAAAATTTACTTGAATGGCAGATTTCTAATTCCACATCTCCGACCTCATCGGGTGACTTATCGGTCGGCTTCTCGATGTAGTCCGTTGGGTGGTAAGACATTTTAATTTCTCGGAGCAAAAATTCGTTTTGACTATTGATTAGTCTATTTTTCTTATATAGTTTGGGGAAGAGGAAAAGGTAGGTGTGCATAATTACCACATTGCTAGAGAGAACTAGCTGATTACTGCGGGTGTGTGGTGCAATGACAAGCTTGTTATTCACCAACTTTCTCGTGAATTATCGATTTATGTAGGTGTCAAGTTTCTAATTTCCTATATTTACTAACTTGGTAAATTTCAGAGTTTATGAAATTTATCTCCGCTGAATGATCATCGTGAGTAGGGATTTGTATTATGGTTTTTAAATTTCTTAATTTTTTGTTTTTAGGAATGATGCCCTAACATGAATACTGGCGAAGTAGTTCAGTTGTCCACTTAATTTTTCGGAAGAATTATTATATTGACTAGATATTTTCGGGTTATTTATTATAAATATTCTATGAGTAAATTATTATAGTGAATAGGCAAGTTATAGGTAACATATCATATTGGATGGATATTTTTTGTGGGTAACTTATCATATTGAATGGATATTTTATGGGTAAATTGTTATATTAAAAAAAATTTTTATGGCTAAATTATTATATTAAATAAATATTTTATGGGTAAAATTATCGTATTAACTGGATATTTTATTCTTTCAGTTGATACTTAAATTTAGTTCGAATGACGTCGCGGAGCCCCCATTGACTGGTGAGTCTCGACCAAAAGACTATTACGAATACTATGAAGCGGTTGATTCAAATGTTCATTTTTCTCGGATCATTGGCTTATTTGGACGTATGGAAATCAAGATTACATGTTTTGCTAGATATTTGAGTTCTCTTTAACTTAAGAGTCTTTACTCTTTCAGGATTAACTCGTTGTGGATCGAGCTGGGTTTTGGTGCAACAATTCCCTTTTCCTTGTGTTTAAATAAAACTGCAGTTCGTTATTAATTGGATTTGGGTTTGACCTTATGCGGGTAGATAGATTGCGTTTTATTTGTACTCATTAATTATAACCTTGGATACTCAAACAACGTTCACCGCTATGAAATTTCGTCGAACCAGCAAAAAGGAGATCTTATTTAATTGGTTCGTTATCTCGTTGGTTTTATCTTGAACTAAGTTTCGGTGATTATCCTATCGATGGAATTTAATTACCTTATGGTGGCATTTCCTTCGGTTTATGAGTTTCTCTCCTTATTCCATCGTTTCCCAAATTTATATGCGGAGTTCGTATTTAGTTAGTCGAGATTTCGGTCAATTAATTTTAAATTATCTCAAAAACAAATTTTGATTAATCAGGAGTTAATTAATGCAAGCCCTATGGTTCCTTGTTTGAACGGAGTTAAAATGAGCACATTTTCTCGTGGTTTTTACCATTACCGCATCGGAACCTCGGTTAAGTTTTTTGTGGCGATCGTTTATCTTAGCTAGGAGGGTATCTATTTACGTCTCTGGATCGGATTGGTTTAGATTCGTGACTCTAACTACTATTTGCTATACATTTTTGGAAATTGCTCAATAATCATGATGGATTTGAAGTTTACGTCTATAGCTTAAATTTTTGGAGTTAAAATAATAGTTTGATATATTCACATAGCAATGATTTTATTTTTCTAATTCCCCGTGACCTTTCCGCTGGTTGACCTTAGGCGCGTTGTATTCACATTATAATTAATGAGTGCCGACTGGACTACTCGGTGTGGTGATTTTGAGCCGTGTGTAGAGATATTAAGGTCGATTTTAAAGAAAACGAGAAACGAGGAAGTAGCCAAAAGACCACTTCCTTATTTCTCCTTTCTTCTATACGGGATAATATTGACGTTCTGATCCCTGCGTTCCGCACGCCTGGTCTTCACGGGCACAGATCATTGGCGATATTCCACGCACTTACATGAATCTGAATAACATGTTGATTTTACTATCTTGTGATGTGTCTTTGGCTGTGGGCCGGAAAAATTTCGACAAATTTAAGAAAACAAACTATAATTTATATATCATGAATAATTTATTAAAATAATAAAAACAAGTTACAAATCCATAATCCATAAACCATAAAATATTAATCTCCCCACGCCGACATCCAAGCAGAGCTCTATCGAGGTTGCGAGGGTGCGGCGTGGAGAGAGCTTCCAATAAAACTCTCACTCACCTAATAGATTTTTAAAAACTAGTTGAAGATTTTCAAAATGATTTTTTGGTTACAATTTATGTGAAAATGCATCGGTATATATACCTATTTTTTGTCCCTAACATTGCGTGTTCTTTTTGATTTAGTAAAACAAATTTTTGACTTTGGATTTTTCTAGTGTATTCTAATATTAATTTTTATTATTTTGAAATTTTATTTGACAATTTTTTCTTTACATTTTTAATTGAATTATTTCTAATTCAAATTATTTGATTTTTATTTCATTTTCATGAAATTTGGTATTTTTAATAAATTGTCAAATTTTGGTCAAAATCATTGGGTTTTCGTGTTATGTTTATATTTAATTCGTGCGGATCTTGGTGCATTTTGTTATTATTTTAATTTTATTTTTATGTTTATTATTTTATATTTTATTATCTTTTTTTCTCATATTTGATAGGGTTTAGTTGATGTTTTAATAGGTTTGAATTTAAATTTGCATGTGTGTTACCGTTTCATTTAAACATTTACAAGGCCGTTTGTGTTCTGGCCCAACAATAGGTACCTGACAATTACCAACTTTAATGCTTGTAAACTTAAACCAGCTACTTTCTTGTTGATAAAAATAACATCAAACAAAAATATATATTAAAAATGTTTGGGACACTCTTTGGGCTAAATTATTAATCAGAAACTAAAAACAAAAATATGTCTAGATAATTATGTTTGACTACGGTGTTTATTTAAATTAAAATATTCGTTCATAAGGTAATTCAATTTATTTCTAATAAAAATATCCTAATAGAATTTGTTATATAGATAAATAACCTTAATTTAATCTGGTTCCGATGTTAAGCAAATCTAGCAATTCTAATAACCCACTCGTAATGTCAAGGGAACGCTAAATGAAATAAGTAATTCAAGTTATCTCAATAATTCATACTAATTAATCTTTTGATCAATAATTTTTACAGCTAAAATAATCTAACCCAAACACATCGATCGTGGGAAATAAATTTAATTGAAAAATATGATTAAAACTATTCTCCAATTTCCGAAGATTGTTGGATTATCGGTATCACAATTAGCAAACACTTGCCGGGTAATTAAGTTTTTCATTTTCTAGTTTAAATTTTTTTCCTTTTCAATTAAGGAGAGGGCCACTGGTGAGGGATGACAAAAAAACTTCGACCATTTGGTTCGACGAGAATGCCCTGACCAAACGAGGGTTCATTTCCATTGTAAGTAGCTCTAGTCGTTCCTAAGTTTGCGGATTGGCGGTTTGCTAAATCGTGATGCATATTGGTGGTTGTTAGACAAAAACGAAAGTGTAACAATTAATCATTCATTTTATTAGGCAATAACATATGATTCGAAATAGCCGTACTTGAGGAGAGATCTTCTGTGGGAAAACTGCTTCGGCTGCGCACCGGAGCCACTTTGACTTGGGAATTATATCCATTATACATTTGCCGGCTGGGATTTTCCGTCTTCGATTTTTTCTTCATCTCCATCATTTTATCCACGTTCTTTGACGTTGTTGGCAATGACATGGTTATTATAGTATTCTGGTTCGGAACTAATTCCACTTAATATATATATCATGTATTGCTTTGGGTGTGTTGCCACGTGGCAGCACAAAATCTCGGAGAAAACTGTCAATATTTCTTCAATTCCACTCTCTGATCGATCGAAGGCAGCAAAATTTCTAAAATGGAATACGCACACCACTGTTTTTCATAATTGTTCTCGTCCAATTCTACGTGTCATTTTATCAGATCACATGGAGGGTGTGTTTAGGCGTTTCATTTAATAATTGCCTCATAGTCGTCGATCTGCTGATTTATTGATTGTGGAAGAGAACTTTTCGTTTTTCCGTTTTCGCTATTCATTGAGTTGATAAATTTTACTGGATTTCCGTATATCAGCGCCAAACGCTGGTAGTTTTCGCCATAAACACTTCTATCGCCGCTCCACTGGTTCCATTTTTAAGGTATAAACTTATTTCGATTATTTTCGTAAGTGACTAATTTATTTAGAGGCCTGCGCTACACCCCACCAAGAGGGTGTTTTAGGCAAATCAATCTCGGCGGATCCATTCAATCAGATTTCATTCAGCCCTCGCAGTGATCCATCTTCAGAAAGGACTTCTCCTCATCCTCATTTAGTTATGAATTTATGCTGACATATTTTGGACTTTTTCTAGTGAATAAACGTTTTGGGTTTTTCTTGGTTAGGCGTGTTGTTATTTGAAAGCATGGTAAATTATATCGTTCAAATTACGTAAACTGGGCGTGTAGGTTCATAAAATTAACCAGATAAAAGAACAATCCTCATTCTATAACGCCAGTTAGGTTTTATACTATTACGGTTTATAGTATATGCGTAGTTTATAGTTATTGGGAGGATTTGGTGTGTTTTTAAGTTCTTTTATTTTAAAAATATAACAGTTGCTTAATGAACGGGTTTTCATGATATTTTGATAAATTGAGTTCGTTATTAGGTAACAAATAATTCAGGCTATTATTTACGGATTAATTGTGATGGGAATAAACTACTTCTTTTAGTCAAAATTTATTAACGGGTTGATTTTTGGGGAATAATGACTCGAGAGACTTTCCTGTTTTATTTATCCTATTTATTAAACTTATCATTGAGTTGTACTACTCCTTATGTACTACTCTAATTTGGAACGTCCATCACAGTCGTTGAGATGGTTAACTTATTTTTGGGTCTTATTATTATTTAATACCGATTTATTAGAGGTCTAGTTTTTATTTTAGGGATCGATCCTGATTGTTTATGATTAATAAAAGCTCGATGCATCGATTTCCGCTAGCCCCGTTCCCTTTAACCTCAAGTTGATCTTAGGAAAATTCTTATGTTGATATTAGATTTTAAGAGTGCCCACTGGACTACTCTGTGTTAATATTTTAGCCGTTGAGTAATAATAATTTAGGTCGATTTTTCGGGAGTAGGTAAAAAGGTAGACAACCAAAAGATTGTCTCCCGATCTCCCTTCTGCTCCTATAGAAATGAATGAATTGACGTTCGAGTCCGTCGTTACCCACGGTGAGATCTCTCACGGGCACGAGCTGTTGGTGGACTTACACCGCACTTACACTGCTCGACTATTTATGTAGTATTTTAATAACTTGTCGGTGTGTGGCTGTGGGCCGGAAAAATTTCGACATAGAAAAGTTTTATAATATTATTAATGTATATTTATCCAATACAAATTTCGGTTCCATTCATCATTGACGCTCATTTCATACTCAGTTACAACAACAGCAAGTAATTCTTGCTTACTTTCTATCAATAAGTTCGTGGCTTTAAATAGCGTTCAAATTAGTATTGACGAGTGATTCGAGTTCTTTTAGACTAAAACTGGTTTAAGTTTCAAAACCGATTGTTCAGAGTAAAACTAATTTTAAGTTTCAAAAACTGGTTTAAGTTTCAAAAACTGGTTTAAGTTTCAAAAACTGGTTTTTTTATGTGAAAATGAATCGAAATATATACCTATTCTGTGACCCTAACCTTGCGTGTTAAATTTGATGTATTAAAACAAAATTTGACCTTGGGAATTTCTTTGTATTTTCTTACTTTAATTTCTTAAAATTTGATTTATTTTGACAATTTATTCCTTTAACAAATAATTGAACTATTTCTAATTCAAATTATTTAATTTTAGTTCTAATTTGAATGAACATTTGTTCTTTCAGTAAATTGGCAAGTTTTTTCGGTCAAATATTTGTTTTTTCGTGTGATTTCTGTGTTTGTTTCGTGCGGCTTTTGTTGCGTTCTGTTATTATTTTATTTATTTTTATGTCTTTAATTTTATATTTTAATTATTTCTTTCTCAGATTTTAGCATGGTTAATTGGTGTTTTGGGGTCTACTTTTAAATCTGCGTGCTATTACCGATTCATTTAAACAAACTTGTGTTCTGGCCCAACACAATTATAAGATAGAGAATTATGTTGTGTAATGTGCTGGCAGTTGACTAGCAGGGCAACTTAGACTTAATATTTCTTATTGAGTCTTATTGGCCTAACATTTTGGAGACATAAGCATTCTTTATGGGCGCGAATGAATACCCAGCGTATTTTTCAGCACAAGTAAGCCTGGCAATATTAAATGCATTTACTTTATTTTGGTCACTTTATTTTTATTTTGTTTTATATAAAGTTTATTCAACAGCTTTCATAAATTACCATCATCATTAACAAATATTATGAATAGATGGTAAGTATTATTATTATATTAATTTGTAAGTTAAGTTAAATTTTTAACTTAGTTATATTTTTTAGTGTTTTTGTGTTATATGTTTATGTGTTTGCAACATTATATATTTAATAGGGTAAGATCTTTTGAAATTATTATTTTAAGAATTTAACACTTATACTAATATTCTTTAGTCATGTTTTGAATACCTAGAGAAATTTTAAGTTTCAATTTAAAAATTCATATTTTACGTTTATTCGTTGCATGATTTTGAAAATAGATAACATCCATAAATAATAACTTCCAAACTTTATTTTCTAATTACCAACAACCCAATATTTTAACGACGACATTCTTTTTGTTTGTTATCATAAATAATTTTAGTATTTATTTTGAAGATGTTTTAGTAACCATGCATATGGAATATTAATACACAAGTATTCAATAAATATTTTATATTTTTAAATTTCAAACATTTTTAAATATTAATTTTACAATCAAGCAATTTTGTCATTTCATAATATAACTTTAAACTTATTTATGTTCTTTTTAAATTTATTATTATCATTTTATTAAAGTTCTTTACATACTTTTTACATCAGAGTTAACGCTTCTATTTAAATATCCTCAGAACGTTTTCCTAGGTTTTTCTTCAACGTGTTCAGTGGGTTCCGGCAAAATTCCATTTCCTGAGAAACAGATTTAGCTATATTTTAAAATGTTCATATTAATATACATTTAACACACTATAATGTTGATTGAGAGTATACTTTAGAAATATCTTCGAAAATCAGTTTTAATTTAAATAAAAATATCCGTAATAAATGATTGATGTCCATATTTTTTATCCTTATCCATCTATTTTTTATTATACGGTTATTCCCAACATTGTATGTGTCTCTAATTTATTTTTATCATCAAAAATGATTTTGACTTAATTTATGAAAGTGACCAATAGATAATGATTTATGAAAGATATTTTTATAGTTTATCTGTTCAACCCATTTCACACCAACGAAATTTTATCGCACCGATTTCTCCCTAATTTATTATTATTATTATCATTATTATTATTATTATTATTATTATTATTATTATTATTATTATTATTATTATATTATTATTATTATTATTATTATTATTATTATTATTATTATTATTATTATTATTATTTTATTACTATTGTTGGGCCAGGACACATACGGCCTTGGAAAATGTTTAAATGGATCGGTAACACACATGCAAACATAACAAGCAAATTTAAAATAAACCTATTAAAACATCAATTACACCCTACCAAATGTGAGAAAAAAGAGAATTACACATAAAATAATAAACATAAAAATAAATTAAAATAATAACAAAATGCAACAAGATCCGCACGATACAAACACCAACATAACATGAAAACCCAACAAATTCGACCGAAATTTGATAAATTAATAAAAGTTCATGAAAATGAAATTTAAATCAAAAAATTTGATTTAGAAATAATTCAATAAAAATTCTAAATAAAAAATTATTAAAATAAATTAAAAAATACAAAAAATAAAGAATAGAATACACTAGAAAATAACAAGGTCGAATTTTGTTTTACTACATCAAAATTAACATGCGAGGTTAGGGACAGAAAATAGGTATAAATACCGATACATTTTCACATAAAATTTAACCATTAACCATTTTAACCAATTTTGGAAACGAAAATCTTAGCTATTTTAAAACTATTTTTGTTTGAAAATTTTCAATCCTTTGAAGACTAATTTTAGGTGAGAAGTAGTTTTAATTGGAACTCTCTCTCCACGTCACCTCCTCGCAACCTCGGTAGAGCTCTGCTTGGACGTCGGCGTGGGGGGAGAGGTATTTATTTTTATTATGAAAATTTTATTCGGAATGGATTGTCATGGTAATTTTGTATGTTATTTTTAATATACCTTAATAAATATTTATAACATTTAAAAATTGTTTTATGCGTTTAATAAAATTTATCTGTCGAAATTTTTCCGGCCCACAGCCAACACACACCACAAGTTAGTAAAATCAATATACAGCACCAACTCGTGTAAGTGCGTGGAATATCGAGAATGATCTGTGCCCGTGAAGACCCAGCGTGCGGAACGCAGGGGTTGGAACGTCAATATTATCCCGTATAGAAGAAACGAGAAATAAGGAAGAAGTCTTTGGCTGCTTCCTCGTTTCTCATTTCTGTAAAATCGACCTAAATTATTTTACACACGGCTCAAAATCATCACACCGAGTAGTCCAGTGGGCACTCATTAACAGTAATATAAACATAAAATGCGTCTAAGGCTTATTAAAGGGAAAGGGTACGGGGAATAAATTAACATGAAATCATTGATATGGATAAATTAATTCGTTGTTATGAAATAAATTAAATTAGTGATATAAATTTACTTAATAAACTTAATTTGACTCAAATGTTTTAGTTGAAGATCGCCATAGTATAAACTACTGATAAAAACCCCAAAGATAATCCTAAACCCGAGACTCAATGAGACTATTGCCCTATAAAATCGATGAAAAATCAAAAGAAAAGCCCATAAATTTATATTAATATTACATAAATCAATTAAAATATAAGAGTAGGCTTACTACCGATGTCGAATTAGAACAACTCCAGTTTAGAATAGTAAGTGCATTTCAAATACAATTTTCAGTAGACGGCCGATTAATAATTAAACCCATTGAAAAATATCCAATAGTATGAATGTAATGAAAATACGACCTTTCGAGGAAAAGTGTATTCCCAAAAAGTCATTAGTAGAGTTCCAAGCTTTCCTAACATTTCGATAAAAATCACGTGAAGTAATTAAAACACCAACCCGCTCAAAACTAAAATTGATCACAAATTCCATAGCATAAATATGAACCCCGATCGAATCGCCCCTTCAGAATAATGTTCAGATTAATAAACCCCGAATTTCGTCAAAAATTTCATAATATGCCAAATTCGACCCAATCTCATAATTCCCTAAAATGGACTGGAGATAATACAAACAAGGAAAATAGACCTACCTTCGCCCCACTCATTCCGTGCATGTAGAAAAT
Source organism: Schmidtea mediterranea (assembly GCA_022537955.1). Taxonomy (NCBI): domain Eukaryota; kingdom Metazoa; phylum Platyhelminthes; order Tricladida; family Dugesiidae; genus Schmidtea; species Schmidtea mediterranea. The sequence continues at coordinate 228,934,488 of CM039680.1, forward strand.
TTCGTAAAGTCGGGTAACATACTCACTAAATTGGAAATATTAATTATCGACAAGTAAACATAAAAATCCAACCTGAAAATCGATAAAAGTTACGTCCAACCGGAAATCATTCTGATCGTTGAGATTGATTTAGGATAAACAAATTCATCCACAATTGCACCATACACTAACGGAAGCCCACGCACTCATATTATATATTGAAATTCTATCCAGACCATTATTGATTTTCGAAAATTATTATCACATTAAGATATGAATCAAACAATAGGAGGGAATTTACCGGGAGCATCAAGCGTACCAACTCAAGGTATTTTTGTAAAATTCCATTTAAATAATTTACTTTGGTTTAAACTTATAAATCTTTGCTAAACGGGGAATGACTATTATAATTGTTTCCCATAAATTAGTCTACAGATCAAAACTAACTATTTAATAACTGTAATCTACAATGTTACTATAGCATCAAATTCAGGTACCAGATTTCCCAAAACGCTGAAATACTAATTAATTTTGCTCCCTACGAATCTTCAAAATAGTCAATCAGGAATACTCAGGAATATTGAAATCAAGGATTATGTTATTTCATCAGGAATGGTCATCATTTCCTTTGCGCTTCTGGATTCTATTTTATGAGCTAGAACCATTACATAAATGCAATTGCATTGTACATTTTATAAATAAACAGTCGCATTTCGACATTTGAAACATACTTCAATAATTAAAGATTAACTGGTTACAATATAATTTTGATATTTTTAATTGCAATATTACAGTTATTGGTTAATCTATTAGTCCAAATATTAACATAGAGTACATGTTGTAAATATATAAGTAAAATTGTGTAAATACCGCGGAGAGTTCAGGGTGTTAATTGTCATAAGAAAAAATTTTATTATTGTTTCAGTAAAGATTTCGATCCGCGATGGTGATAGTTTTCTGAATAACCAGTAATAATTATTCCGTTTTTCCCCGAGTTTCAATAGGTATTTCCACTCATCAAATTTTAAGTAAGGAATCATTTTCATTACGTAAATATTAAGTGGATTTAGTATAAATTTTTAAAGAAATCAATGTCCCTCATATCTAGACCATAGAGTATTAATTAAACTTTTGTTTCCTTGCGAACACTAAGCGGCCAGCTATTGAATTACCACAGACGATTTGGATAATTTTAGGAACATTCATGCGAGACATAAGTAAACCGATATTCGTGATCGATCTTCCATTACACCATGAGAGTAGATTAGATTGTTCACCCACCCTAATTATTCGACGGCAGATGGTTTTGACGTTAAAACGCCGAGTTATGATTAAGATAGATAAATTGTTTTCATTTCATGCCCATCACCTAACTATAATGATATTTTAGAAGAACCAATGCCTCTCGAATGGATACCCGCCCATGTGGCAGAAGAATGGCGTCAGGCTTGGAAGAGAGCGCGACCGACAATAACCCTCGAGGAGCCTTAACCCAAAAGGCCACATCCGACTATCTGGCAGATACTGGGCCTGGAAAATGACCCTCGCAGGGCGAATGAGCAGCAATACCCTGCCGAAGAAATCCGCGACCACGCGCGGAACCTCCTCGCTCAATGGGAGAGGATACAGGAACAAGTCGATCTCAACGTGGGCAAAGCCCGGATGTACCTCACCAATGTCGAAAAGGACATCCTCGTCGGGCGCATTGCGGAGACCTATCCGACTCGACCGGCCCGCAATACCCGACGACCGGTAGCCATCATTCCAGGTTTCTCCCCGGAGGAAGGGGTTAGAAAATTCTTCAAGGAACCCTGATTCCTCGGGCAAAGGACATAGACAATAATCCGTATTATTAATGTTATTGAAATCAAAATATTTTACATGTCGCTCGTTTTAATTCTTTTCGTGAATAGATTCATCTTTGTAACTGTGTTTGTAGTAATCAGAATTTTGATTTATTTAAGTCCATAAAGAAATTAAAGATTTTTTTTATTGTAGCAATGACGACTACTCAATTATTACAACCCGAATTAGACCACGCCAGACGCGCAAACGCGAATCTACTCCGCCAGATAGTCCAAATAACTCGGGAAGCGCAGCAGATTAAGGCAACCTGGTCGGACCCGAAAAAGACGAAGGCTCTCTATCTCCGGCTCACGGCCGCTCAAAAGGGTTGGACGGAGGAGCGACAACTCAATCAGAACATCCGCACACAAATCAGGGGACTAGAGGTCGCCTTGGCAGTCTGTCGTGAGGGGGAAGCGGTAACGTATCCGCTTATCTTCGCCCCGTCACAGTTACCGTACCGAGATTCCCACAATAATGTCACGCAAACATCAAATCCGTCAACCGTTCCATCAAATAACCGTCGGCCGGGACGCAAGGAGCGTGCCCGACGCAGAGCCGCACGACCGTCAAACCAATCATGTTAATTCATTGATATTGTACACATTTTTGATTTTTTTTTTGTTCGAGTAAATAAATCTGTATTCATTATTAATCTAAGCCTAAGTAACCAGCTATAAGGTATGATTGGCATGAGATCATCTTCACGAGTACTCGCACCGTATCCCCGAACCATCGTTCTATCTCTACCGGTCAATATAGATCTAATTTGAATTTTCTTACACAAGGGACAGAGTAAAGCGAGCATAGGTCTTCTATCGACAGCTCGTTGAACCCGAGGGTTGTCCGAGCAATTACAGTATTAGTGATAATGCTCACTTTTTGCGGACAATCCACCCACTCGAACACATTTCCAACGTTGCCTAGCAACGGGTGCCGGGTGGTAGCTAGAAAACATTTTGTATGGCGTTACTGGGGCAACAATAAGACGATTCAAACAAATAACGAAACCCTGTAACCCACCACTATTAATATTAATATTATTATTATTATTATTATTATTATTATTATTATTATTATTATTATTATTATTATTATTATTATTATTATTAATATCATTATTATTATTATTATTATTATTATTATTATTATTATTATTATTATTATTATTATTATTATTATTATTATTATTATAAATTCAACCTTAAATTTTGACACTAAATCGAATAAATTAAATAATTGGGTTTTAATTTGCTTTATTGTCATTACATTTATAGTACAATATTCATCAATATTTTATTTTATATTTAAATTTTTATTTACATTTATTTCATTGCAATTAACAATTCATTAATTTTACATAAATACTAAATAATATTTTACTAAATAATATTTTACGTAAAGATTTGAAAAATAAAGCTGCAAATTTTATTTAAAATCTGATCACGTTTTTACATGGCATACTTTAATTTAAATTAAGTAGTTAATAAAATTGTATGATTAATATAAATATAACAAAACTAGAACTTAATATGACAGTATGCCTGTAGGGATGATAATATCACATAAATGAAATAAAGGCTAATCAAAATAGCAGAACTGATATATTTAACCATTAACGGACCTCCGAGTTCTCCACCTCCTAGTGCAGGGTGTCTTCGAGCAAATATTAGCATTAAAGCAAATAGAGCCAGTATGCAAAATAAAGTTACAGAAAATCCAAGTGCACCTTGAGTAACATAAAATACTTCTCCTCTAACAGAATTTACAATACTAGCCATAGACCACGCCAGCCCAAGTCCTAAATATACATTTACTGCATTGCTGCCAGTGACATTTCCTATGCTATTGTCAGCCGTTTCATCATTAATAGCTGCGTACTTACTGGCAAAAGTGTCTGAAATTAGAAAATACACATTTATTCTTTTCAACAATTAAATAAAAATGCATGGCAAAACTATTGATGGTTAGTACAAAATGAATGGCACGCCTCCGCTATTCTCACACTGCTATAAGCGCCATTAAGAAGCCGAATTTCAAAAGGATGAATTACAATATGAATAATTCCTTAAATAAGTCATATAAAGTTCTAATATTGCTCGCTAAACAAAATAATGAAAGACGAATACACTTTACTGAGATGCCACTTACTAAGAAGACCACTTGAAAAAATCAAATTTATGTTGTATTGAAACAAAATTTCCAATTCTCGAAAAATCTGAATCAAGAAATCTCTGGAGAAAAGCCTTACTTGTCAAAATCCATTGATGACCCTTAAGTTATTGTCATATTTTTAACTTCAAAATCAATTATATAGAAAGATCAAAATGATAAACATTCTTAACCTATCACCTCACTCACCTTGAAAATGACATTTGGTTTTGTGTGCTAACCTAACCGCAACAATATACAATTATTCACAGTTGAAAGCGATATTTTTCCCCTTTCTAAGAAACGGTCATACACAAAGAAACAAAAAGATTAAAGAAAACAATCACAACTGGTTTACTTGATCTTCATTTCTTTTAAAACTATAGATAAAAGTTCTGTTTTATACTTAACATATTTTATATTTGAAAGAGTCAGTGACGAAATTTAGTGTTTAATATAAAAGAAAAATCGATAGTATGAAAGAAAAAAAGAGAAAGCAAATTAAAAATGAGTGTTGACACAGGTTATTAGATATACAAAACATAACTTTTAGAAATAGAATCTTATGCAGATTTCAAATTTGTTTTTTTGTTTTTTTGTGCCTTTTACTGTTTTAAGATTATACTCAATGATGTGTTTATTAATTTTTCTCGCTTAGTAGGAACTCACAAATTAAAACTATGCAGATTTGTATTTTTACAACATTTTCGTACGTATATTACTTTCTAATTACTTTCAACATTTTATTGATACAGTTTATGGCTGTTATAACAGTTGTAAATATGGTATTTGACTACATCTGTTGCGATGAATAAATTCATCTATAATATAAAAGTAAAACCATTAACTTGACACCAAAGCGCAATAAGTAAAGTCCTGAATCACAATGAATAAGAGGCTCAATAATATAATAGGAAACAAACCAATAATAAATGTGTGAGTCTTGAACAAAATGGACAATAATTTAAGTATGAATTATATAAATTATAATGGCCTATGAATGACCGACCAGAATGACTTGTAGGGTTATAGTACATGAAAGGGGGAATCGAAATACTCTACTAGTCACTAATAGACATTTGAAAACCACATTTGAAATACAACAAATTGAAAATAAATGAATTCGAAAGTTTTTGTACATTTTATTTTTTTAAATAAATGTAAATTAAAAGTTTACCAGGTAAGCTTGTCCCGACAGCCACAAAGGTTATGGCCACCACTTCATCTAATAGCCCTAATGTGCAACCGAAGCTGGAAGCCAGATCTCCAAACATCGCAGTTAGTACTCCAATACAAAATATTGATACAATAAAACAAAGCCACCCACCCAAATAATCTAAAATATATAATATTTTTAATGATAGATAAAAATTTTGATATTTAAATTAGAAAATTTTTAAAAATGTCAAATTATTTTAAAGGACAAAGTTTTCAATTTAAGAATATTTTCAAATAAAAAATGCAAAAAACAAATATGTCGGTCAACCATATGACTAAATTTCAAGATGTCAAATATATTAAATAAAATGTAAGTCGAATGTTTTGATTATTTAATTTCGAAATATTTGGTTAAGTTTATCATATTTTAATGTCAAATAATTTTTTTAAATTCCAAATTTATAAATTTTTTGGTCCATATGGTCGGAAAGATTTCTTTTGAATAATTGAATCGGATAATGAACCTTATAAATCTTTATATTATTTCAATCTCAAATGAATGTGACATTGTTAACACTAAAAATATATTGATCTATAGAAGAAGTAAGATGAGGACTCTTCAGATAAATGTGAAAATTACTGCTCCACCTCTGGAAAAAATATTGAGCTATAAAAATTTTTTTAAAGTAGATCAATTTAAGGTAAAATAAGTAGGTCAAGGTCGTTTTAAGTCAAATTAGTGGGTTGTATATTTTAAACTATATGGGCTAATTATTTAAAAATTTATATCATTTATTTATTTAGAAAAAAATTTTTATTTCAGTATTTTATTTCATGCTTATAAATCATAATAATTTTTAAAAAATATTCTTAGATACTATTTGTAAAAGCAAAAACTAAAAATAGTTAAATAAATGATTCTAAAAACGATATTTCAATTGCCATAGAAATTCTCAATTGTTGTTTTTATGAATGTAAGTTTTGTTTAATAATGTTGATAAATTCTCTTAAAATTTAAAATTTTTGGGGGGTGGGGTTAGAGATGGTGGGGGAGTCAGAGCTGGAGCCGAGACCAAGCCATTTTGATTTGCTCCGGCTCCATCAACTTATAATTTCGCAAAACTCCGGGCTCTGGTTCCCCACCACTGATACTCGTAAACAAATATTGAAAGCTAATGAAGTTCCGGGGTTCAAAAAACTTATTGTTGGTTAAGAGTGGTACATTGATTTACTGTGAGAGATTTGTGTCGATGAATGTCATTGGTAAGGAAATTAATTTAAATGTTTTATTTACGCCAAATGTTGTTCCTGGATGTGAGGTTCTGTTATGGATGATTCCAATATCTTTTCTGAAATGTATAATTGTTCGAGGAACCAATGTGGAGTTGGCGACTGAACACATGCAACAAGAAATCTCCTTTTTGGCTAGCAATTTTGAAACAAATGACCATGGAATGATGGAGTCAAGGATAATGTCAAATTCTGTTAATTAAATTAAGGACAAGGATTTCTTGGTAATTTTTGACAGTAAAGCATGAACGGTGAAGTGGAATTGGATTTAAAACACTTCACAAGTGCTGATGATATAAATATATCAGCATAAAGTTTTCACAAAGCCCAAGACAAATTTAATAAGGCTGTAGAAAGTTGAATCAAGGACAGATGGTTGCAGCTTTGTGGTAGAGAAATCAAAGTGTTACTTCCGCTGGACTGCGGTAATCCAACAAAATCAAGTAAAAATGAAACCAGTCTTGTATTATTCAAGTCACAATGTGCATGCGGATGCTTGTCCTAAAAAATCAGGAAATCGCATAAATGGTATGAGGATGTTTTTGTGATTATGTTTCTCATAATTTTGACCATCTTAAACTGAAAATTCGAAAATGTTTACGTCATCAAAGTTGTTAGTATTGAGATTCTAAATATTTTGAAAAAAGAATCTTTCGAAATACACAAATAATCTTTTCTAGCAAAAACGTTTTTGCCTTAAAAAATTTGATGTTTGCTCAATTTCATTCTTGACGAGATACAAAATGTTGTTGTCCAGAAATAAAATTTTATATATATTTATGAAAACAATTTTTTGAAAATCTCAAACTTCCACACTTTAATATGATAAAACAAAACGCAAAAATTGCACTTCTTTTGAACTTTAGTACTCTTTTTGGTCAAGCAACTATTAAAAAGAATTAAACAATAATAACTAATGCAAACTATAAATGAGTTTTGGCGGGGAAAATAAAAGTTTAGAATATGGGCATTACAGGAGAGGTGATGAGGCCAGGGGGTGAATTGCACTGATGATAACGATTTTAATGAAGATTTTTCAGAAGAAAATATAGTGAAATTAAATAAAATAATTTTAAAACTTCAATGTATTTTTTAAAATTTTTAATTCAATATTGTTTTATTAGCTGAAATTTATTTTGTTGTGCTTTCATTTTAGTATATTTTAGTGAAGATTTTTTTTAAGCTTTTCTATCGATAAAAAGTTTCTACGCTTTTTTATTGAATGAACATTTAAAATTAATTCAGTAATACAATATTTAATTAAAAATATTTTTTTAATTTTAAAAAACTTAGCGAAGGGGTATATATCTCCAAGAATCGTGATGGGCTTAACAAACATAATAATAATGACAATAACAAATTTTCGTACCTGTTGGTGGGGATAAAAGCAAACAGAACTTTCCAAAATACAGTGATGTAATGTAGTATAAAAGAGATTAATTGAGGTTCGCTTTCAGATCCGTCTTCACTATCTCCTAGAACATAAAACAAATAACGAAAATTCTATTCTAAAACTAAATTTAAATTAAATTTATATTAAAATTATTTATTGTTTGAATACGTTTAATGAAAAGAATATTTTTTGAAAGACTCCAAGCTTGTAGATTATAATTTTGATATCAGTTATTAATTGGGAATTCAAAAGGAAAATAGACGGAGAGTACTTGAAGGAAACAGGAATGAAGTTTTAAAGCAAATATTGACATTGAAATATTTGAGAAAAGAAGATATATAATGAGCAATTGAAGAAGGATGTCAATTTAATAATATATTTAATGAGACTCAGTCCAAAAGTAGATCTATTATTGAAAGAATATGACATTTCAGCACGGCATCAAAAAGTTATGATTCAAGTTTAAAGCATTGGTGGTTACTTTAGAAATGTAACGAGAGAAATGCTCTTCTTCATTCAAGGTAACAAAGCAAAATCCTTAACTCTGTGGCAACATAGTTTTTTTTGGTAAATTTATTCTTGGTTAGTTTCATAGTAATGAACAATAACAAATCTTCACCAGGATACACATATTATAAATCATTTCATTCAGCTAAATATGTTCTACAATATTCTGACAATAAAAGACACATTACATAAACATATCGTTCACAAAATATAACATAAAAATTTTTTTAATTGCACAAAATCTGATGAGAAAACATGACTAAAAATAAGCAACTTTAAAAAAATACGTTTAATACAGCAAAATAACGATACAAAAAGGTCACAGGCTCCTCCCCTCAATATTGCTGTCATCTGTCAGAGTATCAGCTGTTCGAAATGACTTTAGTTTATTTGCTATGAGATTTAAATGTCCAGATATCTACAATAAAACTTCAAAAACAACGAAAAATAATCCTAAAACTTCCAAAAAAACAACTATTGACTTGATTCATCAGACGTACATCAAGTTGCACGATTGAGCTATAAATAGAACTATATGAATGCGTTTTATTCAACAAGGGCGCGTTTTAACATGTTGCATTTGTATTCAACCGCATTGGCTGCCATAAAGTTATTAACATTTGTTTTAATTTAAAATAATTTTACCTTTATTTTTAAATATTTCAAAACTTTAAAATTTTACAAAGTTTATGGATCAATAATTTTGTATTTTATTTTAATCGGAAATATACTCATAATTTTATAAACCTTTTGTAACATCATGTGCTTAATGTCATCAAAGAAACAAAAATAATTTAATTTGGATAATAACAAAAAAACATGCATTACTTTTCAATACATTAAGTGATATCCAGAGCATTTCCCAATAGTATACTAGTTTCAAGCTAATGGCTCTCATCAGTGCTATGCGGGAAGCGCTCAGATTTCTGTTCGAGCCCGGTAAGTCTAAAACATTTTCAAGTTAATACCGTTATACACTCATCCTAATGCACTGGACATCAAACAAGTGTGCAAAGTTTGGCTTAAAGGCAAGAAAAAAGACGAACCTTTATCTTGAAACTGTGGTAAATACAACCTTACCTCTGTGAACTACAAGTTCAACACAGAAACTAATAACAAGCAATCAGACTACCAAAACAACTTTTGTCCGATTCTAATCAAAAAATATACGATACATTAATGGTATCCAGTGCAATTCTCAATAGTATACTAGTTTCTAGCTAATGGGTCTCATCAGTACTATGCGGGAGTTTCTGCCATTAGATCGAAACTAGTTTACTATTGGGATTTGCACTGGACATCACGTTATGTTTCTTCTTCTTCTTCTTCTTCTTCTTCTTCTTCTTCTTCTTCTTCTTCTTCTTATTATTATTATTATTATTATTATTATTATTATTATTATTATTATTATTATTATTATTATTATTATTATTATTATTATTATTATTATTATTATTATTATTATTATTATTATTATTATTATTATTATTATTTTGTAAGAACTGAAATAAAACCTCCGTAAACAGTTAAGGCATCTGTGAATTGTTCCTTCCACGATGTACTTGAAATGGACTTGGATAGATTATTTTGTTTTATTAATTTGTCAACAACACTCTAAGTATAAAATAAAAATTAAATTAATTTTAAATTACATTTTAGAATTAAATAAAAAATTATAATTTAACTTCTTCACACCTGAATTAATTCAATTTAGGTTATTAATAACATATCATTGAATACATCATATCTGAAGAGGTTGATAATAATGACAATAATAATAATAATGATAATAATAATAATAATAATAATAATAATAATAATAATAATAATAATAATAATAATAATAATAATAATATTAATAATATTAATAATATTAATAATATTAATAATATAATAATATTAATAATAATAATAATTTTACAATAACTTAATTTCTTGACGACTTCGATTTTTCAAGCTTATATTAAACAGTATATGTAACGAATTAGACTATAAATTTAAATACATATCAACGTATTTTAGCACTTGAAAGGCAGTGCTGATAATAAGTTTTAAATATAAATGAATATTGATCGATCGACTATAAAAGAAATGAAGATAAAAATGATTTTGTTGTTGTGCAACAAGTGTAAGCGGTCGACATCAATAATAAATAAGTTAAAATTTAAAAATCTACTGATCAATACTTTCAATAATTAAAACAAATTTATTTTTTAATTAATATTTAAATAAGCAATTCCATGACATGTAGTTTTCTATTCGGTTAAATTTTAAAAGAATAAAAGATTGATGTTATTTTTCAGAAACTTTCTTTTTTGATCAGGGAATAATATTAAAAAATGAACATTTACAGCAATAAAACTGGCGCATTTTTATCATTTGATTCACTTAAAGTCAGAAAACAACTAACGAGTAAGCATATTTATGTATTTATGTCAAATTTAGTTGAGAATTATATGTCATTTGTTTTGTTTATAATCAAGTTTATTGCTCTAAATTCATTGGTTACATTATGACAGAAGCAGAGCACACCTTGGTAAAGAAGTGGAAAAAGGTTTGATGAAGCTTCAAATTGTACACATTTACACTAAATATTCTACTGCTTTGGTCTGGCTGTCAAAGCTCTTCATTAAACTTAACAGAGCCATAATCCCAAGAGTCATTTTGGTATAGAAAGTATGATTGTCTCATTTCAGGCCAGTAATTAGCAATAAGAATCATCTAGACCTTTTTTGATCTCAGTTTTGATCTAAGTCACTGTCTATTACTGATGCGACACTGAGGGTAGTAATGGTGAATGAAGGTTGGTTCATATACTTGGTAGTATATAGTCCTGCCTGTCTGACATTTGAAAAACTCCCCTATTTAGAAGTAAAAATTATTGAAACTAAAAGTCTAATCTAGCTATGTTCTGCTAATATCAAACTGCATCTGTTCTTTCTCTTTTCGCAACCATCCTACAAAAGAATCATAAATATATCACGATAATGATAAGTTTAATGTATCTCCCTTATAACTCACGTATATAATATAATTGTCCAGAAGTACTTAATAGCCGTATGAGTTGTAAAATAATTGTATTCTTATTCTTTTTAAAAATTATGCAATGTAAAATGTACATTTTATAATTATCAAGCGTTCACAAAATTTTAATATGATTACCAGCAAATTAGGTAGGGATTGGGGTTTGTCTTGATCTTTAACTCATTTGGGCAAAAGGAACTTCATTATATATTTCTTGCTGTTAGATTAGCATTGCATCGAAAGAAAGTTTTACTTAATTATCTTTGCGATTGTTTAGTTAATTTTAAAACAGTAATCCCTACGTGTTAAAGTCGTGAAATATGACTAGCAAACACCAAGCCAAAAATGTTAGAATATACAGCATTACCTAACATTTATATGTTCCATACTATGGGTTACTATTATGTAACTTTTATATAACGACCTAGACACTTTGCTGGATTGTCTAATGCAATATGTTAGACAACATCTGGATTTTTATGTCGCATTTGACACTTGACCTCTTGTGTAATAATTGACTATTGACCTTTTACATTAGTACAAGTGATAAGACAGGGAAACCAGAAGGTTTGGAGAGAGAGAAGCTTCTGATTTCAGATTTGGTTTAGTCTAATAGATAATTTGAAAAAAAATTCAAATATGCAATAAACTAGAGTAACAGTTAAGTCAATAATAAAATAATTTATTATTTTCCTCATTAATAGATTTGTATTTTTAATATTAGTAATGTTTTAGTATTACTGTTATAATCTACTTTAGGTAATAATTTTTATTTATTTAACACAAATTTTCGGCACAGATTTTTTTCAAATATTTGCTGATAAATCTTAATATATTTACACAAAAGAAACAAAATAATATTATTTTATAATTTATACTACTTTTTTATTTTAAAAAATTTTGCATATTCTGAATTTTTGGAATTTAATTTAAACTAATAGTAAAAATAAACGTTTAATTTACTATTTTACTTTGAAGCTTGAGCTTTCATGAATATGAATTTGGACTATTGAAATCGAACCCAAGGTTGGTAAACCTTTGGTTGCAATGTCAGCTCTACTTCTCACAAAACGGCGTTTGTCTTTCCTTTCTGGATTAGTACTTTTCTCTAAATTATATTGCAAAAGTTCAAACCAATTTGTCCTAAACATCATTTTACTTATATTGATTATTAATAAATTCTTTAAATTTGGTTTACACGCAACGATATTTCGTTGCGTGTAAACAAGATTTGAGATCATCCCGCTTATATATACCCCTCGCATCTTGAAGGGGTATGTAAAATTGGTTAAACTCCACTGACAATATGCGGGAAAATACGGTTACATTTCTTTATTTATCTTGATTTTTATTTGTAGGTAGTGTCACTTGTAAAGTACATTGTTTATTGTTTGTGATTGTATACTATTTTTATTTAAGCCAGTACTTTATTTTATTATTATCTGTAAAAATTTGCAATATGGTTTCAATTCAACCGCATAACTCACATACAGAGGTGATTCATAAAAAATCATGTAAACGCATGCAATTTTTTTTTGGTTACACACTTGATAAAAATGAGTAACAATATGAATGTTTTCGTTGAGAAATTCAGTAGTGTATTAAAATAAATAAGTCCAATTAAGAGAATTATTGATAGATCAAAGAAAACGAGATTTTTCAAGATGTTGAGGTCTAACAATGTATTTCTTGTTAGTTGAAATCCCATATTAGATCCCAAAATACAGACTTTTTAAATTAAAGAATTTTATTAATAATTATATTAATTATTTCTTAACAATCACACATTAAACATGCAATTCTTGTTGTTACGATATTTATGTTTGGCGCAGAATTCTGCAGGATATAGTTTGACATTTCTTCGAGATCGAAGAAATTTTCTTTTTATAGAATGTTTAAGTATTATCCATAAATTTTCTATCGCATTTGTATGGATCCCTGCTTCTGGATCCACAAAATTCTGGCAGTGATTCACACTTTCATGTTTAAAACCTACTTCTTCTTTAAAAATACTCATATAAGTGCTCCATCTATCAGAATGAACAATAGATCCTTCAGTAATAGTTCCGAGAATCAAATTTTTTAATGTTTTTCTACTTCTAAAATCCAATGATTTGAAATGGTATCTATTGCGCCAAAATGCAGCTGTTGAGGCACCACTCTACCTCTGTTATATTTTCTTTTTAGGATGACAGTCTTGTCAATCTGTACTTCATGATTTGCTCTACGGGGTTTTTCAAAATTGACCTCTACATATTTTTCTAGAGCCTTGCTAAAAATATTTAACTATTTCCAAACGGTATTTTTAGCTATACCGAGTTCCAAACTTGTATCAACTAGACGTTTTTCATGTGAAGACATATAAATTAAACTCAAAACTTTGCTTAAACTAAGTTTTGAATTATTTAGAATAGTCCCAATTCTGATAAATGTTTTATTTGTGCATGAATTACACCTCCAAATAAAACCATTATGGTGCGCTTTACGCACTTGTATACTTATTAAAGTTGTACAATATTTACAACTAATTTGCTCTTTCAAAAGGCCAGTTTTTTTAAAAATTCAATTTTTTCATATTCTTCAAGAACTCTCTTTTCTGAAATTTTTTTAATATATTGACATAAGGATATAATAAAATAAATTGTTGTAAATACTTCATTTTCAAACAATTCTTTCGACCTTTACAATATAGACTAGCATCATCAAAATTCTCTTCCACATTACATCTTTCGACTATTTGAAAATGTTTTCGACTTTATGTTCCCACACTACCCTATCCATTTCTAATCAATTTTACGATTAATTTTCCGACAAGATTTTAAATTTCCAATGCAATAAGTAAAACCTTCTTCCTTTCAACGGAGTCCGAACTGCCCAAATTTCTAGTGCATACTACGACCGATGTTTCCGTCAGGCGTAGTAAAGTGGTACAGTGACGACCTGCGGAACCGGACCTGTGCTTAAATTAAAGTAGTGCTTAAACTATAGATTTGGCTATCGTATATATAGTAGTTTTGTGTGTGTGCGACCAATAAGCTTTTTTGGCATTTTTGAGAGGTTTTTATAAATTTTATAAAGTTTTTTATAATTTTTCACTAAATTTTTTTTAGTTTTTGATATATTATTTATATTTTTCTGAATTTATTTTTATTATTATTTCTGGGTCATTATTCTTTTTGGCCATTAAAAAGTTAGTTTCTCGGTCGCCACTTCCGCCTGTGTATTTTCTATACCTTCTTTTGCAAGGTTTTGGCGGTTTTAAGTATGGAATATGTTTCTGTCTGCTGCTGTAGGCTTTCTTTAGATTTTATTAATTTTGTTTTATTTATTTTTGTTATATTATTTTGCTTTATTTGGTGTTTTTATTTTTAATATCTGTCTGCAGTGCTTGTGTATGTTTACGGTAGCCAAAGTAATAATTCAACAATTTGTTTTAATTGACATAAATTTATTTTTTGTTTAAATTGTGGTTTTAAGCCCAACAAAAATAATATTATATAATTGCTACGTAATAGTAACCAAATCATCGATTTAAACAAAATTACAATTTAAACACTTTTGAGTCGCTTAAATTATAATTTAATATGTCATTTTTTACATAATAGTCATTTTTTTTCTGAAGTGCACACATCTGTTTACTATTTTAATTAAAAAAATCATTAAAATAAATGAAAAATTAAATTAGAAAGATCAAATAAATTTTATATTTGATGAATGAGTGCATATTCTAGATCAAATTCTTTCAACTTTAAATTAATTAAACTGATGGAGAGGCTTACTTATTTGTTTGATTTAAATTATGAAAATATACTTTTAAAATTTTTATAATTTTGTGTGTCATTTTAAATTTTTTATCATTCAAATGAAAATAAATTCAGAATAAGAACTTCAAACAAAATACTTAAAAAACTCTTAGTTTCATGTATTAAAGTTGGGAAAATATTAATTATTCGAGTCCATGAGGCTGTTTGAGGTAAATGTTTCAAGCTATTAATTTCTAATATTGTAACAGCTTGAATAAAACTCCCATTGCTATACTTAACAAGTCTCGTCTCTAAAGAAAAATCTAAAAAACACTTTAAAAAGCAAAAACGAAAATTCTTTGTTAAATAGGGAAAAATCATTTATTTATAGATGTTGTGGTATTGCGTAATACATTTGGGATGGCGAATCATGACGCTGTGATTGTGACACACATATTACGTTGAGGTATTTTAAGCGAAGATTTATATCGCAAATTAATAAAACTTCTGAGTTGCTTCAGACATTCTTATGGAATTACAATAACTCAAAACCAGATGAATATAATTTATAATTTAATAGTTTAATAAATATTTTAATAATAATTTAATTATAGAAAAGATATCATTTATAATTTTTGTTGAGAAATAATTGATTTTTTGGTGAAAGTGTAATTAATTGAAATTTATTTCTATTTTAAGAAATTTATCTCAACTTTATTTGGCTTTATTAAACTTGTTTTAATTTTGTTAATTATAATTTCAGAGAGTAATACACAAAATGCTAAAAATGTTATATAAAAATTACCGATTACTTTTGGTTGTCCGAGTTCAACGAAAAAGAAATTATCCTTTGAATATTGAGCGCCGTCAATTATTTTTATTGAGATAGTTTTACTAAACATCGACTAAAATTAAATTTTGCTTAAAAAATATAAATATAACTATACAAAATTTCTTCATTTTTGAAAACCACTTTTCTACCTAAAGTAACATAATCTACATCTGCTTTTGCTGTGCCGTCCATGATCGTATAAGGAATCTTGATAATGCCACGAGCACCTTAAATTAAAACATATTAGATTTTTAAAATTTATTCATTAGAAAAGTTTAAAATTTTGTGTTATATTATGAATTTCTACATTTATTTCACAATTCACCAATGTCATGGTTCCGTGACCTCCACTCTACATTAAGCATTTAGTGTGTTCGTACACCAAAGTATATAAATTACAGAAGGGATTAGCTACAAATTAAGGTATCTAATAAAAAACAGAAATAAGGACAGAGATAATGGAAGGCCGGTATGGATTATGGATTTTGTGGACAAACTATAGAAAAGACGAAAAATAAAATGCAAACACACTACAATCCTATACAGGGTTTTCCTAAATGTTTCATCATCTTTATCAAAATGTTTAATCATTTTATCAATATGTTTAATCATTTAATTTAATAATTTGAAATCCTTCAAATAATAAAATTGTAAAATCAGAAAACAAATTAAAAAATTGATAAAACATAAACATAATATTCGTCCGGTAGTTTTGTAGATATTAATAATTGAGGTAACAGTCCGATAATTCATTTGTAAATCTTCTGAAATTCTCTGATTTTATTTATATCTTTAAATTATTAAATTTAATGATTAAACATTTTGATAAAGATGATGAAACATTTAGGAAAACCCTATAATAAAAATTACACACAAAGGAATATCATTATGTGAAAAACAATTTATTAATGGCAGCTTTATTTATAAAATATGCTATTTTGAAGTTAGTTCAAGAACTTTATCACAATTCACCTTTCCGTGAGTATGAACGAACAAAACTGAGCAATGTAAATTAGAATTTATTTCATACAGTTTCAATTTAAAACTGTTTAGGAGATATATAATTTGATGATAGATTACTGAAAAATGTGAAAAATATGGAAGAAAATCATTGAAAAACATAATTTATAATTTAAAAATATAAAGTTTATTTTTTAGGAATTAAAAATTGATAAAAATAAGATTGATAAAAATCACAGCACAGGAAGAAAAGCATTACGATTACATTAAAAAAATCCCGAAATTCTTTATGAACGAAAGCATTGTTGTATAACAGTTTTATAGGATTTTATATATAAAAACTGGTACTTTCAATTTCTAACCTCTAATGAATATTTTGTTTTTTGGATATCAATCAATAACTCCACAACAATACACTATATTTTCATTAATTGTGTTTGAGATATGATTATGCAAAAAAATAGAGAAGGTTTTCTAAAAAAATTGTATTAAGTTTTTTTTAAGAAAGAAGTTTGTGTTTTTATAGAGAAATTTGTATGATGAAGTAAATTTTTTTATACGACAAATGAAATATATTTAAGATTTTAATTATTTTCTTCAAAATTATCTCATTATTACGAATTACTTTACCTGTATTTCTATACACGTTTAAAGTTAAAATGTTGCACGACTCTTCGATATGCATTATATCTGCTTCAAACCCAAACGTTCCACAATGGTCATCATCAAGAATCAGAACAGTGGCCCGATTCATTTTGGAAATTTCATAAATATAACTAAAATTTTCTTTCCTGAAAATTAAATTTTTTAAAATATTTGGTAATATTTTTAATCGTTCAAGTGAATTTAAGATGACAATTAAAACCAGCGGTTCCCAAACTTTTTGGAACTATCATCACCCACTTTGTAAGACAAAACTATTTTAACGCCCCTCATTATAGCAGTTTTCCCCGTTTTAAAAAAAAATAAAATAACCCAATAATAGCAGTGAAACTTGTATATTGGATAGGCACCAAAAATTATTTATTTAATTTTTTTTTGAAGAAAAAAATATTTCTTCAAATCGTAAATGCAATGCATAAATTGTCATTTAGTTAGATAATAATTTAATCAAATGCAAGACAAATTTGTAAAGGAAAATGTTGTAAAAAATAAATTATTTAATAACCCTGCAACTTTATTTATAATTAGAACATACTTTAAAGCTCTTGCTGATACATACTCTATGGATAGACATTCAGTTAAGCGTGTCGGATTTGTGAAGTACATCGCGCATTAACCCATTATGGCCATTGTCAGGTATGATGGAAATAACCATTTGATTGTTCAATGCGGTAAAGGAAAGTCTTACAGAGAGTGTCAAGGCAGAGCTTCGTTTATGTGCAGGAAATGCGACGTAAGTCTTCATTCACGATGTTTTGAAGCCTACCATATGACGTAAATGTTTATTTTAGGATTTTGAAGAAATGTTTTTCATGAAAAGAGTTGTAATTGAATGTAAATAAATATGAAAAGGGTCTAATTTTACTGTACTTTGTTGTTACTATTAACATATATTATTACGAACTAAGAATCAATATAAAATTTCACTTTAATATAACATAATTAGATAATAATTTTTTAAAATAGTTATATCAAATTCCGTAGAGTTTTTAAAATATTTTTGTCTCAATTGCCTGAGTGTGGAAAAATCAACGTTGTATTATTTCATAAACTATTATTCCAAATACAACGAAATTTTGCATAGTTGATAAGAATCACACAATTAGTATATCTGCAAAATTTCACGTTCCTACAACAATTATTAAACTTTCGACCATAATGGGTTAAGAGCGATTATGCAAATGGATTAAAATGTATAAATATATTTTAATATATTTCTAAATATTTTCATTACTATTTCAAAATAATATGTTAATAAATACATAATAAACATAAATAAATATTAAATTAATTCAAAATAGAATATATTACCCATTTTTGACTCTCAAATTGAATAGACGAACAGTAAAATGTTCTTCTTCTTCAAATATCTCATCATCAACTACCTTTATTTCAATTATTTTTTCAATTTCATATGGCTTGAATATCAGAGTGCCGGCGGCATGAATGTAATCAGAGTCAGGCAATGCCGTACCTTCTTCTGTTTCATAATCTATCTAATAGAAACCTCATTTAATCTATGAAAGAAAATTTATGTGAATGCTTACTAATATAGAGCTTCCAAGATATCCACCTGCTCTTTTGACAAATATTTTGACAATGCCTACATTTTCCATTATGGTATAGTGGCATGGTTCAAAAAAAATTCTTTGAAGCCTTTCATCTGCTATACTTCCACTTAGACACTCTTCAATTGAAACTGTTTTCAATTTTGAAATGCCATGATGAACCAAATTTCCACCCCCTGAAAATATTTTCATTTTAAAAATTGTTTATTCGCTTGACAACATTTTTGGAGGTTTAAAGTCTTTTGAAATTTTATTTTATTTATCAAATAACATTTTTATAAAGGAAATTTTAATTAAAAAATAATTTAAATATCAAATATCAAAAATGTATAGAAATTAAAATTTATTTAATTGTTTTATTTAGCACACACTATTTATTTTATTATCACCAGTTATATATATATAATAGGGTGGTTCTTAGCTGAATAGTAAATAAATAGTTTGTCATTTTTTAACCCTCTAACCCTTCGATGTTGTTACATGTGAACAGAACGAAATAAATACGAAATTTCATGGGGTTATAACATGATTATGACGTGCCACAGTACCTTAGAAGTTTTCAAATCTCTCAGTTGGAGCGACTATACCAACTGTATATCATCAGAATAAATAATAAGCAATGACTCGATCTGAGAATTCGGACATTCAAAATTAATCAAGTAAACATGTAGACATTTATAAAAACTAGTTATAAGGATTTACTTAATGTCAAAGCAATCAAATATTTCATTACAATTATATCACGATTAAAATTATTATTATTTTTTTAGAATTCTTTTACTGATTCGATTTTAATATAATAATATTTACCTGTAAACATTCGTGTAGCTTGCATTTTGTAAAATGCTCTCGATTTTTTCGCTTTTTCAAAGATTTCGGTTAGAGTCATTTTTTCCAGAGATTGTAGACGAGCATTCGGATACTTTTTCCTCATTTCTTGTAACGTTACCATATAGCTGGCTCTTAATTGTTCGAATTCTAAAATTTCATCATCTTTTTCCTTTAAATAAGTTCAGTATAAATTTTATTAGAAAATTGAAATATTGTTTTGATATAAAACTTTGGATTTGATTTTTTAAAAATTCTTATTTCGCAGTTCAGTTATTATTATAACCTTCACTATGACCTGCTATTGGAAATTTTGGGCCCCAGTATGTTTGTTTATTATGTCCTTTTAAAATTGATTTTCTTACTTTTGATTACATTTTTATAAAATAGAAAAATAAATTTACATTTAATAAAAAATTGTCTGACGTTGATAGTGTCGACTTATAATTATTAGTAAAAAATAATTTGTGTTTGTATTTGCATTATTCGTTTATAGTTTTGCATTATTTGTACTCTGTGTTCATTAGTGTGTTTCAAACTCTAATAAGATTGTGTTCGGATCTTGGTTATGATATAAATGCCATGCATATAAATAATACCCGTCATATCAGTTCCAAGATTTTAGTTACTCTTGACTGAAGAAATTGAGTAATATATGCATAAAAAATACACAATTTTTTATCTGTATTTGTATTGTAGACTTTGAATTCATATATGGAAACCTTATGTGTAAAATGATATTATTGTAAAATAATGTAATGGAAAAATGAAAAAAATATTAAATTTAATAAAAAATGTAAAATAATTTTTTTAATATTAATATTTTATGATTTTTATAAATATTTTGATAATTTTGTATGAATAAGTAATTAAAAGTTGGAAGAGCAGTATTTGACTCATATCATCCAATCTCTTTTACAGGTCATTTAATATCATTTGTCTATATTTTGTAGATGTTGTATTGAAATAAGAATAGAAATTATTTTAAAATTAAATTATTTTTACAGAGTAATTTCACGTATTTTTAAAACAAATGCTTAAAATTTATCTTAGAAATTATAATATTGAATAATAAAATTTTAAAATGTCTGTTAAAATTGTAAATATAAGAATTATTATTTGTCTAGAACAGAGCTTCTTAAACTTTTGTAATTCACGACCCCATTTATGATTGCGAGTTTCTTGACGACCCCGTACAAATATAAAAGAAAAATAAATTTATATTTTTTTAATATTCTAATTCATAGTAAATGTTTTATTCAAGTTATTACAATACTCTTAATAGAAATACAGGTACAAACAATCTTTCCGAACTAGAAGGTTTTATGATATATTTATCTACGATAATTTTTATTTTATCTTTATAACAATAATTTTACAAGTTAAAAAACATTTTCTGTTAAATTCTATTTTTATCTCTCGCGACCCCAGAATTTTGCTACGCGAACCATGGTTTAAGAAGCCCTGGTCTAGAAGGTTTTTATTTGAATAGTCATAATTATAAGATTACTAAATAAAAATAAGAATTGTTTGATTGAAATAATAAAAAGTTTTCAGTAGACGTGAGTCCACGATGACTCATAGATGACTAATCGAACAAAGGAATGACTCATAATGATGAGTCATAAATAATTTTTCAAAATTGTTCTAAGTCACTTTTCTATAGAAAAATTTTATAATATTATTTCAAATATTATTATTTTTACTATTATTTCAATTATTATTATTATTTTAATTATTTCAATTATTATTATTTTTATTATTACTTTTATTATTACTTTCATACTATCGTTAATAAAAATCAATAACAACAAATAACTGGTTAATACATTTATAAATATATTAAAAACCAAGAGCAAGTCTTGCACGTTCTAATCTACATATTGGAGAATATATATTGTTTTGATCCACTTTAAATCCTTGAATCTTTATTGTCACATACCAGTTTTCATTCTCCTTGAAAAGCATCATAAAATCTAGCTTGACGAACATTGAAAAACACAGTATTTGTTACTTGGATATTGTTATTCATTTTCATAAACATCTTCTTTAAAACTTCAATATCTTCGGTTGACAATGTTGCCATGAGATGTGAATAAGGAGTTTTGCATAACTTAACCGGATTTGTCAACTTGATTTCCATTGGATCACAAAGGAAATACATTTTGAAATTATGAAAAAGCTGCTTGGGTTGTAAATTTATTGGTTTGTCCATAATCTTAGTTTCGCTTATTTTCTTAGTCATTTTGAAATTATGAATAAACTCAATGAACATTCTCTATTTATAACAAAGGGTGGCCAATCAGAATCGGGCACCTGTTTAAATTTTCCATGTGCTGCATTTATGATTTTATAAACCTTACTGTTTCATTTTAAACAAAGTTCTTTTTAAAAAACTATTATTTAAAAGATTATAAAAACAACAAGACATAAATATTAAAACATATAATAATTATCTACAATACGGCTGAAGTGATACTTTCTTAGTTCAGCATGAAGTACCCAATTTAGATGGATGCGAAGACGATCCAACCAGGCATCGCACTCGTATGCGCAAACACCGGATGATTGACTATTGGTAAATCTTGATCAATTGTATTGAGATGTTTTTCCAATATCATCTCCAGATTGAGTCCTGTAGCCAGCTTAATTCTGAATGAAAGAATCTCCGGCGCGCAACATATCAGTTCTGAACAGATTTTCGGATACAGTTCTTCCATCTTTGCGATCACAATTGACATTAACTTATCTAAAAAAACATATTAAAATTGAAGAAATAAAATATTAATTTACCATTTTCACTAATAACGCTCATGTTGATGTAAATAAATGAAATCAAAATAAATGAAATAATTATATATACAATTTTGAACCAATCAAATTTCAACCAATCGATTGATATCCTTTACTAAATTACCTACAAATGAGATGTAATCAAAATTTCTAATCCCTAACACAACAACTTTTCCGCTACTGAAAACATTGAGGCACAGTGGGTTATATTGTAAAAGCCGCAAAGTAGGAAATAATTCGGGTTCGAACATGCAATCGGTTAATTTAATCAATTTGTATAGATTAATACATTTCCCCAGATCTATAGTTATAGTAATTGATTGTATTTGAATATCTGTGATTTTATATTGCAACTCATTCACTATTAATGGAGTTTTACAACCCATAATTCTGCATTTTCCCGGTTTGAAAAATATAATAGTATGTTTTCCACTTTTGACAACAATTTTTTGAGGCTTTCCATTCGGAAAACTTATTTTGCTCACATCAGCCTTTCCCTATAATTTATATTTGATAACATGTTTAATTAAATTCATATCAGATCAGTATATATATATATATATATGTTTTTATTAAGAGTTCATTCAGATAATTAATATAAACAATACCACATAAAATGAAATTTTAAAATAATATTAAGAAATGATGCAGTTTATCAAATTGTTGGTCCTTGTGCTAGTGGAAAAACTTTATTTGTTTGTAAATTATTAAAATCAAATTTATTCAAATCTAAATTCAATAAGATTTATTGGCATAGGGGATCAGATGAAGAACATGGATTGACTCAAGATAATTTCTGCAAATTGAAAAATATGAAAATGGTTAAGGGATTCGATAAAAACTGGTCAAGTCGATTAAAGAAAGATGATGCTATAATCATTGATGATTTATATCAGGAAGTCAATAAAAAAAGAATTTCAATAACTTATTCACAAGAATCAGTAGACATGTTGATGTGACTGTTATTTTTATAACTCAAAATCTTTTTCATAATGGAGGCAATCATCGAACACGTAATATAAATGTACAATATTTAGCTGTTTTCAAAAATCCAAGAGATGCTACTGTCATTGATTTCCTTTCTAGGCAGGCATATCCAAATAAAAGAAATTTTTTAATCAGTTCAATTCAAGATGCGACCAAAAACCCCCATGGTTATATTTTTCTTGATTTCACTCAACAATGTCCGGATGAATTACGGGTTAGAACTGATATTTTTAATAAAGAAGGGGCCATGGTTTATAAACAAAGCTGAAATCTGTTATTATTATTAATCATGTTTCTAAAAGCGTGTGTAAAACTAAAGTTGGGCATATTGTCAAAACCAAAATTGAGAAAACTTAAAAGAATTTTGAAAGAGAAAGAACAAATTCCAGCAAAAACTAGTTACACTCCTTCGAAAAAGCTTATTACCCAAAATTTTCCAAACTCGAATCTCATTTCTCATAATTTAAAACCAAAACATGTGAAATATATAAAACATGTCAAAAATCATCGAAGTTTTACGTTTTTTACTGCATTGCTAAAGGCACCAAGTGTTAGAAGAATGAATATTTTACAATCATTTCCAAATTTTGTTGTCGATGATTTACTCGATATTTTAGTTAAAGTTGTCAAAGGGAAAGTTAAAGTCAGTAAATCTAAAAACTTGTGTTGAAAAAGCATAAGAAACCGTTTTTATCACTAGTAAATAATAAAAATCGTAAACAAATGAGAAAAATTATATATAAACAACAAGGAGGGTTCATTGCTGCATTAATATCATTATCATTATCATTATTAAGTGGAGCCGGTTTATTAGGTGCACATAAATCATAAACAATGGGTGCTAATCCCTCATTACCAAATATTAAATTTAAATTTAAGTTTTCTTGTTGTAATGGAGAAAATATGGACGAACCCCGAAGACAAAGCAGGTTTCGGTGGAGTAGAAAAGCTAAAGAAAAAAATCCCGAATTTGAAAAAGAAGACAAAAAAGTGGATATAAGAACAACTTCCATACAGTTTAAACAAACCGATGAGGAAATGATTTCCAACCAGAGCATATAAGACATTCGGTATTGACGATTTATGGAAAATGGATTTGATGGAGATGATACCATATTCGAAAATTAATAAGGGTTACAAATATATTTTGACATGTATTGATGTTTTCAGTTGTTATGCAAGATCTATTCCTGTAAAATCAAAATCTGGAAATGAAATGGCTCAAGCTATAAAAACAATGTTCAAAGATGGTCATTCTGACCATTTACAAACTGATTTGGGTAAAGAATCTTACAATAGTAAATTGAAACAAGTTCTTGATAAAATAAATCATTATTCTGTGCATTCTCAATTTAAAGCCGCCAATGTTGAACGATTTAATAGGACATTGAGAGATAAACTCAAACGATTCTTTGTACATCAGGGCAATAAAAAATGGATTAATGTTTTACCCAAAATTCTATATAGTTATAATCATAGTGAACACCGTGGTTTAAATGGATTAGAACCAGTTGATATTTCCTCAGAAAATAGTGTCGATTTATGGTTATCTAGAAAAATTGAAAAAGTTAAGAAACCAAAGTATAAAATAGGTAATCATGTTCGAATATCTAAAATATCTGCTTCACCCTTCATTAAAAATTTCGATACAAATTGGAGTGATGAAGGTTTTGTCATTTCAAAAATTAATACAAAACAGAATCCTGTAATGTATGTTATTAAAGACTATGATAATAATGAACTTGTCGGCAAATTTTATGAGCAGGAGCTACAGGTTAGATTACCACCCACTATATTTAGAATTGAAAGAATATTGAAAACTAAAAAAGTTGGTAAGGATAAACAATACATTTTCAAATGGGTTGGTTATCAATACCCGACATGGATATCAGCAAAAGATCTAGTAAAGTGAATTTTTATATGATTTTACCGACCAATAGTTGTCCGACAATACATCCAAATAATCAAGCAAGTAAATTCATGGTTGATCTTCAAAATCCTATTTATTTACATGAAAATTGGGAAGTTACTTTGATGGATTTTACATTTGTATAGAATTTATTTCTATTTTATAGCAAATCCAAAATTGAATACAAAAAGAGTGAACCAGGTACAAAATATACAAAGATCAAAATTGATAATGTAAATGATGTTCTTGATATATCTAATCCCTATCATGCAGATGTTTCATTGCACATGGATAAGAAATATATGTATATCAAATGTGATCATATTCCATTTGATATAATATTTGATGATTTAACAGTTGCAAAAAGAATTGGATATCAAGAATTGAAGGTCAACTGTTATATAAATACATTGACGGTGAACCTACCAGGATTTACCAAGGTTGGAGAACCTTTTGAAACAATTAGATTAAAAATACAATACCCGTTTGTTGACTCACATACAATTACCTTTAAAGATGATTTGTACATTTCAAAACTTGATGAATTGCAAGCATATTTAATTCAAAATTGTGGAATTATTTTCAAAGAGCTTGAGCTTAAAGATGATCAATATTTTAAATTCTCATTGAATATTGGAATTAATGAAATTATGTCTGATAAAAACCTATCAAAAACATTAGGTTTACAAAAACAAACATATTTACAAGATGGAAAATTTGATCAAGGGGTAAGGAAACCAAAAATAATTAAACTTCATCAACAATTATTCATATATAATAACATCATCGATCCTATAATTGTTGGTGATAGTAGTGTTCCACTATCGAAATCTGTATGGATTGAAAAACACGACCAGGATGAAGTTGTCAATATAAATATCGAGAATCCTATGTACTTACCAATATCGACATACTGTATAAACAATATAGAAATAAATATACGTGATGATAGCGGAAAACTGATAAACTTTCCAACAGATACAAAAATTCATCTAACCTTACAATTTCATAATAATAATAATAATAATAATAATAATAATAATAATAATAATAATAATAATAATAATATCTTTGTCAAGGAAATCCAAATCATCTGCGAATTCATCTTCAAATTCGTCAAGGAAAATATTATTCAATCCAATATCATCTAAAATATTAAAATACCCATAAGCGAAGCTCTTATTCTCTTCAACCCATACCCTTTTATCATCGTTGTTTGTAAGGGATGCCTTCTCTGTTCTAAATGTGAATAACTGATGATTTCTTGTACCAAACCGAGATTGATGAACTTTAGGTATAGTCATTCCATGATTACAATCCATATATGATTGATGGGTGATTGCTGTTCCCTTTAACGTTACATCTTTCTCATCACCACTGAGCAGACTATAACATTTGGCCTGAGGAAGATCCATTCTTGATACGCTTTCCCTTTGCTTTCGTTCCTAAATTGCGCAATTACTGAACCCAGATTTCTGTTATATAACGGATCTGTTGGTTCGTAATTGCTGGTATCCAATAATCCATCTTTTATCATTGCAGGTAGTAATTGTGATCTCAATTCCACATATTTACATTCGAGGAAGAATGAGTCTGTGTCCCCGGCTATGATATTTATTTGGCAATTGAACTGTGTTCGATATTTTGCCAGTTCAATATATTGCAATTCATACATCATGAGTTTAGATAGGTCTAGCACTGGTTGACCAATGTAGCTAGATCTATCTAAACATACTACATCTTTATTTAGTAAAAGAGCGATCAAATCATCTGCAATTTTTATTCACCTTTTAAATGTTGGTTTTGATGGATATTTAACCAATTTCTCCGCATTGTTATGTTAAGTATAGGCTCTTAGCCCAAAAATATTAGTCAGACTGACGTCACTAAACGGTGACGTTTAAAATAATAAAATGACGTTTCAGTGACGTCATAGAAAATTAATAAATTTAGATTTTTGTAATTTAATAGGGAAGTACGTCATCAAGAAGTTATTAAAATTGGATTCTTGATGACGTAAATCTAAAAGTAGTAATTTATTTAATCCCTAAATATAAATTTAGTAATTTACAGGTAAATTAACCCTAAATATTTTAATATAAATATAGAAGTATTTTAGTATGGGAGTCCGATCCGAAAGCAATCTAAAAGAGGACCAGATTAATTTAAGTCGATAGAAAATTGATTTTAAGAAAAAGAAATATAGATTATTTTGGGAAAAATATTGCGAGAAATTTACAAGAGAAGAAAATTGCAAATTATTGTACTTGAAGAAAAAAAATTGATTTTAACAGCTTAATTTGAAATTCATTAAACGGCCTATCAGTATTGTCATTTCGAACCCACTCAATTCAAAGCTAACAAATCGTTTCTGCGAAAAACTATTTAAATCATTCCTGTTCGAAAAGGGAATCAGAGGGAAAATGTTTTGGAAAAATTATTCGTGAATTTTGTCAAAAAAATCAGAAAGAGTTTGGAAAAATTATTCTTGAATTTTGGATACTCATTATTCAGAGGAGGATTTTGGTAGATATTATTTATTTAATTAAAAAGAAAATAACATTTAAAAGCGGATTCCTTAATCCGGCTTATAAATAATTTAATTAATCTTAAAATCAACAATACTCAAAGCAGAACTGTGTTAAGATCGTAGCCCCAACTTTTTGATCATAACAGTTACATAATCTGAGATTTTTTCTTTTCTTCAGATTCTCCACTGTTTTTCCATAAACACTATTATTTAATAGTTTATAAAAGTCCTGATCTAAACTATTTGTCGATTCAGCTCAAAGTCGGGTATTTGTGCTGATATATTCTTTCAGTATTGGCTTTTGTGTAAATTTTATTGCCCGATGTATATTTATAACTTCTACTCCAAGGGCCATATATAATTTTAAAAGACGTCATTTTTCGGGTGATGGGTTAATAATAATTTCGGTGCAGTGGAATTTGGTGGACGCATTTTTTCAGCAGCTACCGGGAAATCGTCTAGTAGATCGTGGATATTAGACGTAATAACTAATTTCACTTCCACAGTGTATCCATATGATAATGTTTCCAAATCCGAACTAATGCAGCCAACTAAAATTGCTAATAATTCCACTTCATTGTATATTCACTCAAAATCGCTGCATGGTAAATATTGGCTTAATGCCTAACAGTACAAGTTGTTTATATCTATATAAAGCAACTCGGTTTCTTCATCTGTAACGGCGTGGTGCTTGTTTACAAATGTGAGACAACCACGGATTCCACCTTCAAAGAAATTGTACATTTCCATATCGATCAACAATTCAACTGTATCTTTTAATGTTATGATCGCAGATGCCCAACTCATACCGGGGATTCCAAAAACGTTGAGTGGTTCAAGTCCATTATGAGCTTTTAATCTTGCTCGAAATTGTTGGAAGAAATCGGCAAGCAAAAAAACGTCCAATTTTAAATAAATTTGTAAATAATCCATCAGAGTTTCGCAACTCGTTTCTTGCCATATTTGTTAAGCTAACTCATACTCCTCATATGTAACACTTTCCCAAATAGGAGGCAATTCATATGTTATTTCTAAAACATTCTGACTAGTGGTAAAATCATAAGGAAATATGCCTTTGTTTTTAATAATTGCCCCAGTAGTAAACACAGAACGAGTTATCGGTAATTCTGTTAGTGTTTTTACTGTGTTATGCAATGAAGAATTGACAAATTGGTATGAGTCAATAAATCTCACAGTAAATTTTCCCAACCATACTATTAGGCTTAAAAATTTCTCAGTTCTTGTTGGAATGCAACTGAGACTTCAATGAGGAAATTGATTAAGGCCGTATTTCAATATATGATGTAGATCATAACCTTTTAGATTATGAAATACAACAGGTAATGTTTCTCGTATTTTTCGCTGTTTATTACATAAATTAAATGCAGCTTCGAGATATTTCCCTGTAAAGTGATCATGGTCTCTCACTTTCTCCGGGATTGGTTTCTTACATAAGTAGCAATTGACCGCTAAACTGAACTCTAATTTCTCCTGATTTGTCAAAAACTTCATTTGAACATGTCCTCTATTCTTGTAATAAACTTTGACAATATAATTTACAATATTTTCCACTTCAACCAGAAATCTGTATACACAGTCTGATTCGATAAATTGTAAATAATTTGTTTCTCTTGTAAAATTATTGACTAGTAAAAGCCCGGCAGCAATCGGTAAATGTTTTTGGTTATCTCTTTCATCCAGTGGCAAAACCGCTTCAAAGTCTGCATATATGACAAATGGAGGAGTTACCATTTTTGACCAGTCATTAAATATTAGTTCCTTATCTTCCGGCAACTTATATAATGTGGTGCCCAGTTGGTTTTTTCTACACAATTCCTCAAGTTTGTCAAAAGCTATATCAGTTCTGAATCCATTTAGACATGTCTCGCACCATCTGCATTATATACGGACTGGGCAGTTATGAGTTTTTCCGCAGTTCATTAATCTCTGTAAATCTTGAACTGCTGTATAATGATATTCACTATTTGATTCCAACATAAATAAGTACATCTGTGTAACTCCAGTTATTTTTCTCCGGTGTATTATATCAATATGGGGATGTTTCAATATAATATCCACATTATCAATATCAATCATATTCATCATCAGAATCTTCCATGCTCATACTTTGATTTTCTTCAATATATATTAATATATATTTATTTTAATATATTTATTAATATATTTATTTTAATAATATTAAAAAAAGGTTTTTTTTTAAAAAACAATACATAAACCTTTTTTTAATATTATTAAAATATTTGAATTTTTAAATTACATTATTTGTTAAAAGTTGTAATATAAATAAAAATTATAATATTTATAGAAATAAAATTTTAAATTAATTAAAAGTTATTTGAATCTATTTTTTAAATATTTATTTATTACAAAATTAAATTAATAAAAAATAATTTGTTTAAATTAAATGTTAATTCATAATATTTTTAGTTGGTTTTGAGTGCCTGAAGATGACAGTTATGCTGTCGAAATATATCGTACGAAAAGTTTTTTATGTGCGTTATCTTTTAATTAAATCGCTGCCAAATTTATTTAATTATTAATTTATTAAGATAATATTAAGAATAATATACATTAAAAATAAAAAGCATTAAAAATTATAAGATAGCATGTATAAAGATTTCACATTATTCATAATTTCTCATTAATAATATTTTATACTTTTCTGAAATATAAATTATAGAATTATAGAATTAGATAAAAATATATTTCAACAATAAAAATTAAATATTTTGCTAAAAATGTTATAAAACTATTCTCTGATCTTTTATAAAATATGCTAATTTATTAAGATAATATTAAGAATAATATGCGTTAAAAATAAAAAATTATAAAATATCATAGTATAAAAATCTAAAAACTAAAAATCTAAATTCATAATTTTATATAAAAATAATATAAAAACTATTCTATCTTACAAATAGATTAATTTATAATTATAATAAAATCAATATAAAAATCATAAAGTTACACATATCTTATAAGGATATTTCATTACTAAAAATGTCATAAAACCATTCTGTGATTTTTATTTAAAAAAATATGTTAGTTTATTAAGATTAACACACCATAAAATTGAAAATATTAAAAAATTATAAGAAGGCAAGTATAAAAAATTTAAAATTATTCATAATTTCACATTACTAATATTTTTTTGAAATATAAATTATAGAATTATATAAAAATGTATTTCAACAATAAAAAATTAAATATTTAAGAAATATTTTACTAAAAATTTTATTAAATAATCATACTTTTTTATGAAATAGAATTAAGTTAAAATTAAATCTTATTAAATAATTTACTAAAAATTATTAAATTCTTACATTTCGGTTTTGCACGTTTAGAAGTGCTGGCTCCTTCATTCATCAGCATATCCATATTCATTCTGTTGGATTCATCCATAAAATTGGGCATAGTCATTCTGTCAGATTCCTCCATAACTATAGGCATATTATTCATTGGCATAGTTTCAACTAAAAACCTTTATTAATAATAATAATTAATTAATAACTATACCATTTACATCAAGATCGACGCCAAACAGAGTTGATCCTTCTCCATTAATTTTAGCCTTTTTGTGTTCACATTCCTTAAATTAATTATAAATTTAATTTAAATAAAAATAATAAATTTACTTTTCGCGATTTCTCGCCATTTTTCTTTAAAAATTTTGATATATTTATTTGCGACATTATGTTTTTAAAAAGTGACTAATTTCCTAATGTTTATACTTAAAAAGAAATTACTTTAGTCATTATCCAATGAGATTGCTTAAATTAATTTTCAACCAATCACAATCGCGATAGAGCATGCATAGACGAGTTGTGGTGTTACAAAGACATAACATGAATAAACATCATGTGATAGCTACAAAGACATATTAACAAATACATATGCATGACACATTAAATAACAAGGACATGTACATGAAATGCACATCACACGTTTATTAACTAATTATGTATAAACAAATTATAATGAAAAATATTATTAATAATAATAATAATTATTATAATAATAATAATTATAATAATAATAATTATAATAATTATAATTTCACAGCAATGTCACAATTAAATGAAAAATGTAAATATTAATTTAATTTAATATTACTATTTTATTAAGATGTTCTCATAAAATACTTGGTGGAAAAAATACTAGAAATTACTGGGATAAATATATATGAATACCTATTGAGGGATGAAGAATGATAATCAATCTATAAGCATGGAAGAAACTGATGAAGAGACTGAGGATATGAATAATGATATGAAGACAAAATGTGGCGATGAAGAATGTGTTTGTAATGAAATAAATATTAAAGAATAAAAGTTTTGTAATTTACAAAAACTAAAAAAAAATATAGCATAAAACATTTATTATTTTTTCAAAATATATTTTACACTAAAATAAATTGAACTAAGTCCAATCATAATTAAAATAATGTTTTGTTTTGGTGGAGAATTATATTTTTTCAGCAAGCATATTGATATTATCCTATGATCCGTTTTCAGCTACCCATGGTGAAATCTCATTTTGAATTATCTATTTAATATTAGTAAAATATTTTTAATTAAAAACATTTTACCTGTAAAGACCAATAGAAATATCTTTCATAATATTAGCTAGATCTTTGAAGAATTATCTTCATATACATGAAGGCCACAATGACTAGTGACCATTTCATATTTTCCGATAATGCATAAAACACTCCCTTGAATGTAGTTTCCTATGCATAGAGTGTTGATCTAGAAAGGATCCATGAAAAATCTATGGGATTCCTTCTGTAAACTTTCAGGGCTTCATCGACGAGAAATGGAAGATTGGTAATAAGTTCATCTCCTTTATCTTCTGTTACCAGACCGTTTAAAATATGAATTGTTTGTTGGTTCATTTTTAAATGAATTATAAGATTTTTAATTTTATTTATACCATTGCCCGATTATATATAAGAGATTTTATTGGTTATTAATATTTTGTTGAAAAAATTATACTAATTATACTAATAATAATAATAGTAAAAATTATAATAATAATAATAATAATGACAATAATAATAATAACAATAATAATAATAATAATAACAATAATAATAATAATACTATTTGAAATAATAATATTTTAAATAATATTATAAATTTTTTCTATAGAAAAGTGAATTAGAAAATTTTTGAAAACTTCTTTGTTAAGGGATGGGGGTATATGTCTTTGTTTTGACTTAGAAAAATTTTGAAAAATTATTTATGACTCATCATTATGACTCATTCCTTTGTTCGATTAGTCATTGATGATGTCATCGATGAGTCATTGGGAACTCATGAAAAACGATGAGTCAACGTGGGCTCACTTTTACCTACTATCGTCCAATTGATATATTATTTTTTATCATTTTCATATTGAAATTTACCTTTTTGTAATGTATGTAAAGTGGTATGAAAATAAAGGACTTAAAAATAAATCATTTAATTAAATACATGCTCTAATGATCAAAACTTTAAAAATAGAGCCCTAAACCTTTTATTAGGATGGAGTGGCTTTGAATGAGCTCTACAAAAATTATTATTTGTTTTATTTTTATCAAAAATAAACATTCCTCTTAGAACTATCTACATACGAACGTTAGAATGAAAGCAATAATATCAATAAATGTTTACCATTAAAATTCGATTGGGCCCATAGCGTCGTCGACACCCGCCAGAGCATAATTTAGACAGGATCCGCTTATCTGTCAAATATGCTAAAACGACTGTTAGGGGGAATAAAAGAAAAGTAAGAACTGCCTCCCACACTTCAATGATGCCCCTGAAAGAAAATAAACATCACGAAAATGACAACACAATCTCACGGAAACTTACACGGAAATCACTCCGAGAATCATGTACATCCAAACGTAAGCTATCACAGAAAATGTTGCCGTAACGAAAAATACATTCAACTGCTGAATGCGTCGTATTTCACCATCGGGCACAACAGCAATACAAACTCCAATTATTATAAATAGATTAAATGCCGCACTTCCGACAATTGTTCCTGGGCCCAACGCACCGCTTTGGAAATTTTTGCCACATACTTCAATAACAGACAACATAATTTCTGGTGCAGAACTTCCTAAAGCCATTAGTGTTAGATTTGAAACCGTTTCATTCCAAACACGTACTCGGATTGTCTTAATGGAATTAAACTCATTGATAACATTACTGTGAATGAAATGCAATCTCCTTACAATAGCTTGATCAGCCTTGATTTGCAAATTAATTTCTTTTTCTTGTGAAGTAATTCTTTCTATGGCCGCCATAAACTTATCACTTATTATGGATACGCCAATAAATATGTAGGCCAATGCCAAAATGTACACCGTTGACCGTATAATCATGTCCGTCACCCCAATCGTTGTCGGCTTCCATACGGGAATAATGAGTCCATCAGTGCAGACCGTTTCATTGAAGCATGAGCTGTTTGAGCTTTTTACTTCGCAAATAAATAAAATTATAAGAATCTTTCTTATCAAAAAATATTTGCTTATTTTTATTAATAAAAACATAAAGTCTAAATTTTTTGTTGTAATAAATAATTAAATTGATTTTTAAATTATAATCCATTTAAATAAATATTTTAAATATTTTAATTGTAAAAATTAGAAGATAAAATAATAATTAAAATAAAATTCAAGAGTTTCATGCGTTTCTACAAAGAAAATTACATAGTTAGTTTTAAGGTTAACAGAATATCACACAATAAATCAAATATTATTTGATATACGGCTTTTCAGGGGATCAAAGATTTAAGACTTTATATTTGAGGGGGCAAATTTTTGTGAGGAAGATGTTAAAAAAATCTGCCAAAATCGCGTGACGTCATTTATGGACGGCCTCTATAGTGTGGTTTGTCCCCATCAGATACAACCCCACTGCTGACGCAATATTGCATAACTTTGCGTAATAATTGACCTTTGACCTCAAAAATTAATTATTTAAACATCTGTGTTTTTAATCAGTAGTATAATGCATAATTACATTAAGAAAATTTAAATTTACAATTAAAGTATACTGATATTTTATATAACAATAAATTAGAAATTAGAAATAAAATAGTCACTCAAAACTCTAATTTCAATGTATTTACGAAAATTCGATATTTTATGAAAAATAAATCACTCAAGATAGGATTTAAACCTTGACATTACATGTGGTGGGTTACTGGGTTTTGACGTTTGTTTTTATCTCTTTATTGTTACCCTGGTAACGCCATATAAATATTTTCTATCTACCACTCGGCACCCGTTGCTAAGCAATGTTGGAAATGTGTTCAAGTGGGTGGATTGTCCGCAAAAAGTGAGCGCTATTACTAATGCTGTAATTGCTCGGACAACCCTCGGGTTCAACGAGCTGTCGATGGAAGACCTATGCTCGCTTTGTAATGTCCCTTATGTGTGAGAAGTCGCGATCAGAATCCGGTTGATGAGCGTTAGTAATAATGGTGGTGTGTCTAGAGATGGGACGACATTTATATGACATTTATATATACTCATGACTTTTGATATTATTCACATTTTTAACATATCCCTTCTAAACGATTTAACAATATCTATAATTTAATTCAATTCATAAACAAAACAGAGTAAATAAGACAATATTTGTAATTTAATTTAATTCATAATCAGTATAGGACAAATCAATTGAGGTTGTTTTCCAGGCGTGCGGCTCTGCGTCGGGCGCGTTCTTTACGCCCCGGTCTATAACTGTTCGAGGGTATTGTTGATGGAGTCGCCACTGGCGTTGGGTTGTTGACTGAATCTCGGTACGCCAATTGGGATGGGGCGAAGATAAGAGGGTACGTCACTGCTTCTCCCTCACGACTGGCGGCCAGGGCAACTTCCAACCCCCTTATCTGCATCCGGAGGTTCTGATTCAATTGCCGTCCCTCGGCCCAACCCTTTTGAGCAGCTGTAAGTCGTTGATGGAGAGGTTTAAGCTTCGCTGGATCCACCCAGGTGGATTTCACCTGTTGGACCTCCTTTGTAAGTTGAATAATCTGCTCATATAGAGCTTTGTTCGATTGTTGGGCGCGGGACAATTCCTTCTGTAGTACTTGAATAGGTTCCATTTCTAATAAAGTGAATGATTAAAGGTGGGAGATTACTAACAGAACATAATTCTATGAGCTACATTTAAACAAACAAACAAATGGAAAATTATTTACAAAAAAAAATTTCCAAACTAATCATCAAAAGTACACTTAATTTTATTTATTATCAAACCAAAGTTTAATCAAATTTGAGTTTTCAATTGTTTCCCAATGGATCAGGGAAAGCCCTTCTCTACCCATTCTTCCCGCGTGTAGCCAGAGATGAACATAGTTGGCCGCTTGGTGTTTCGAATTCGGGCTGTTGCCGGTCGGGTGGCACGGGTGGCAGTGTCTTGCCGAGGGTGCCAGTAATTGCTGGCGATCCTACCCGCCAGTAGGTCCTCTTCGACGTTCGCCAGATACTGGCGAGCCCGGACCACCTGTATTCTACCTGTCTTTGATGGGCCTCCAGTTGCACAAGAAGGCGCTGAGCTTGCCCGTGGATTTCTTCGGCCGGACTCCACTCTTCGGCCAGCTCTCGACCCAAATCGTCTCCGATGGGAAATCTCGACGGGGGAAATTCTGGGCATCTCTCTTGTCTGAAACGTGACCACGCCCATCTCCACCGGTCCGCAAGGGAAGTCGGCATGTGATTCCTCGAACTAGTTGCTGAAATAAAAATCGTTAACTATATGTACGAATTTTATCAAAAGAATGGAGAAAATAGGGGATTATAATATTCCTGATTTATTCCTTTGTGAAACTTTACTAGAGATTTAAATCTGTCTCAGCCCGTTGGTGAAGGCGAAACAAATCTTGCAGTTCCGGGGTTCTTCAACGTTAACTTATTCCCATTTTCTTTGCGGGGTATATTTTCGTAATAGATATAATTTTAATTGATTTCTTCAGATATCATGATGTATATAAATTTATTACAATCTCCATAAAAAATGGTTTTTCTTTATTTAACACCAAAAAATTAAAAAAAATAAATAACTGTCTGCCGCGTTTGGAGAAATACTGCTAAGGTTTGGCCGGCGAAAACTTTTGCAACATAATCATCTCATACTTAACATTTTTGGGAAAAGAACACGCCTATGTTTCCCTATATCTGATCAAACATATAAGTTTCCAGCAAAACAGATGGTAACAATTTTAACTAATTACCCATTTTATTAAAGATTATATTGAAATATAATGGATCAATTTTTGAGAAAACTTCTGGTTATTTAACAAGTCCTAAACATGCGGCGAATTTATGAGTGACCTGTGAGCGGAGTTTATGGCCATGATGATAATCAAGCGGTGACAAAAATAATAATTATATGGTGTGATGAATAACTTCTATGGGGGGGTCGTGGGGTCGAGAGATTCAATGGGCTAAACTTAATAGGTCGAGGGTAGTAATGAATTGTTATTTACGGAGGGCACAAGGTGACTGATTTTATAATCGATAACAACTTTAGCGGAGTCGAGGTTAACACTAATGTAAGGAGATCGTATCGGGGATCATTTGGATATTATAAAAATTATATACGCATTATTATAAACTACCAATTATAAACATTACCACAATTATTTATAATTATTACCGTTTATTGCGGATAAATATTATCAAAAATTTTCTTATGATCGTCGGTTATAATTATTACAAAATTTATTTATGTTTACTTAATAAATATAATTTACAATTCCTCACCTTCTGTGGTTATTTCCAACGTTGCGGCCACCTCCTTGTTGGGCATATTTGGTGCTAATTCCGTGTTGTCCGACATTGTGGAAGATGAAAGAAAAATATCCAAAATGTTTCGGGTGATTAGTATTTAAGATTTACCGATTTGTGTGGATGTCTATGTCCGGTTAGAACGATTCCACACGTCACCGAATGATGATTGATTGGATGGAATTTGTTTATTAGTCGCCGTTCAGATGGATTAGTTTATAATAAACAATTACGATATTTGCCCGAATTTTTTTATTGAATTTGTCGATTGTTAAATTTTTGGAATGGGTATCGAAATTCGACGTTGGAGATTTGTAAGTTTTTCTTCTTTGGATAATAACGGCGGAAAACTCGCTCGTGTCATCGCCAACTTCACGATGTCACGGCGGGTGTTTCCACGTTATTTCCAATTCACGTCAAAATCTATTTGATTTTCAATTTATTTTTATTAATATTTAATGCATTCATTTAAAATTTCAGGACTTCACCGCGCCGAAAAATCATGAGCATCTTCTCATTCGCCAATATTGGAATTTACTTACTGGTTTGTATTCCTATTCACTGGGTCTTTACAATATTGATTTATCGTTTTCAATTTTTAGTCGATTTTTCGGAAAACGTCGAGTCGTTATGCTTTATACCGTTTAATATTTAATGATGAAATAATGGGTAATTGAAGTTACTGGCGATCGTGGTCGGGTTTGTGTTGGTGATCGGGAGTTGGGGAATCATTTATGGATCAAGAACTTGTTGAAAATTTCTAATCACAATTAACTATTGTATTTTAGGAGAATGAACATCAGTGGCGGGTGGCCTATTTCGCGAATTTATCTTGTTAATGCTACAGCGATATGACGGTGGAAACCGCTGGAGGTCGATTAAGTTAGCTGTTCAAGTGGGTCATGAAATCTTCATAATAAAATTTTTCTTATTCTATTGATGCGTATAACTTTGACTTAATTATTAATTTAGGCTAATTCAGTTTTAGACGGGGTCAATTTTGATTTATGGCTGGCCTTTATTTAAAAAATAAAAGAAGACGTCTCTATCAGCTGTACTGATGGATTAGGATCTGAATAAATTCTCTGTTTTATTAAAAAGTTGGGGTGGTTGATTTAATAATAATTTTTTCTTTTAAAGTTCCATTTAAATTAAATTTATTCATTCATTTCATAGCAGTGATTTCATATTAATTTTATTCCCCGTAACCTTCCCCTTTAATAAGCCTTAGGCGCATTTTATGTTTATATTATATTTAATGAATGCCCACTGGACTACTCGGTGTGGTGATTTTAAGCCGTGTGTAGGATAATTTAGGTCGAATTTAAAGAAAACGAGAAACGAGGAAGTAGCCAAAGACCCCTTCCTTATTTCTCCTTTCTTCTACACGGAATAATATTGACGTTTCAATCCCTGCGTTCCGCACGCCGGGTCTTCACGGTCACAGATCATCGGTGATATTCCACGCACTTACACGAATCTGAATAGTATGTTGATTTTGATATCTTGCGGTGTGTCTTTGGCTGTGGGCCGGAAAAATTTCGACAATAAAACAATTAATTTTATAAAAACAAGTTAATTTTTTGCATTGTAAATATTTATTAATAGGTTAAGACAATATAACAAAGTACTTGCCAAAATCATCATTCCATAAAAAGATAAAAATACATCTCCCCCCACGCCGACATCCAAGCAGAGCTCAACCGAGATTGCAAGGATGGGGCGTGGAGAGAGAGTTTCCAAATAAAACTTTCGCTAACCTAAAAATCGACTCGTAATAGATTTTTAAAATTAGTTCAAAAATTCGATTTCAAAATTGATTTGAAAAATGGTTTTTTGGTTAAATTTTATGTGAAAATGCATCGGTATATATACCTATTTTCTGTCCCTAACCTAGCGTGTTCTTTTTGATTTAGTAAAACAAAATTCGACCTTGATATTTTCTAGAGTATTCTTATCTTTATTTTTATTATTTTCTAATTTATTTTGATAATTTTTTATTTGAAATTTTTATTGAATTATTTCTAATTCAAATTCTTTGATTTTAAATTTCATTTTCATGAAATTTTCATTTTTGTTAAATTATCAAATTTCGGTCGAATTTGTTGGGTTTTCATGTTATGTTTGTATTTGTATCGTGCGGATCTTGTTGCATTTTGTTATTATTTTAATTTATTTTTATGTTTATTATTTTATATGTAATTGCTTTTATCTCTTATTTGATAGGGTTTAGTTGATGTTTTAATAAGTTTGAGATTAAATTTGCATGTTATATTTGCATGTGTGTTACCGATTCATTTAAACATTTTTCAAGGCCGTTTGTGTTCTGGCCCAACACATGTAAAACTTAAATGTAATGATTAAATGTTTAAATTGTTCTGCAGGGTTGAGGTTATCTTCCTCATCTGCGCCAGCATTCGAACTGTTTCAAATAGTCTCTTCTTACCCTTTCGGCTTTTCCTGGACAATATTTTGTTGTAGATCTTCTGGGTTTTAGAGTCACAGTTAGTGGATTATGCGGTAGATATGACTAGTGGTAGGTTCGTCTGCTCTTTCCATATTATTTTTTGATATTGAAAGTAGTTCGATTCCAGCCCAGATGCTTTTCTTTAATCGCAATTCACAGATCTTTTTTTCCAAAAGCCTTCTTACCTCTAGTAGTAGTGTACAATGAGTATCATGTCCCGTGGATATTTGGAGATTTGATTTTTTATTAATAATTTGTTTTAATGAAGTGATTTTTTAATTTTTTGTTTAAATGAATGCATTTTTAAAATTTTTGTTTTAACTTTTCAAGTCTAAATTTTTTTAATTCTTAAATTTTTTTTTAATTTGTGGGGTTTATGGTTGGTGTAACCTTGACCCCAAATAGAACTGTTCTCGACCCCCAATGGTCACCCGTTGCCAAGCTACGTTGGAAATGCAACCACTGGTTATGAGATCGCCAAAGGTGAGCGCCACGAAGGAACTACTGAGGCCCGATCTCATAGCGGGTTCAACGCACTACCGATAGAAGGTATGTGTACGATTTCTTATACCGGTCCCTTTCTCGTCATGTTCATTGCATTTAATCAGTTACCTTTCATCCGAACCCCTATAGATTTCAATTTTTCGTGGACTTAACTACTATTCCTACCAATCAAATGAATAATACTAAGATATTTAAATGATTTATTTATTAAATTATAACACTTAGTTTTTTATCTGTCCTGTGAGTTTTAAGTACCGGCGCTTTGCGCGTACCATTTTTCTGGGGCGACTTTGAGTTGGTTTCACAGCCGGTTTGGTTGTTTCGGTCCCTGCTCGATAGGTCAACTGTGCTGGCGCAAATACCAGGGGATATGTGACGGGCTTGCCTTCCTGACAAGCCGAAAGCGCCATTTCCAGACCGCGAATCTGGGTTTTCAGGGCTTGTCCGAGTCATTTTTTCTCGACCCATCCGCGTTGTGCTGCAGTTACTCTTTGGTATAAGGTCCATATATCTTAGCAGGTTTCACCCAGGTTGATTTAACCTGCTGAGTCTCTCGGGTCATTTGGATTAACACTAGAAAAATCCAAGGTCAAAATTTTTTTACCAAATCAAAAAGAACACGCAAGGTTAGGGACAAAAAATAGGTATATATACCGATGCATTTTCACATAATTTTTAATCATTTTTTTGATATCAAAGATCGTTTTACAAATCTTGATTTAAAATCTATATTAGGGTGAGTTTTATTTTGGAACTCTCTCTCCACGTCGCGTCCTCGCACTCTCGATGGAGCTCTGCTTGGATGACGGCGTGGGGAGAGTAGTATTTTGTATGATGAATTGTTCGATGAATCAAGTACTTATTATATTGTTTTATTATTAATAAATTATTAATAACATTCAACTTAACTTTTCTATAATTATTTTATGTCGAAATTTTTCCGGCCCACAGCCAAGACACCTTACAAGTAATTAAAATCAACATACTATTCAGATTCGTGTAAGTGCGTGGAATATCGCCGATGACCTGTGCCCGTGAAGACCCGGCGTGCGGAACGCAGGGATCGGAACGTCAATATCATCCCATATAGAAGAAAGGAGAAATAAGGAAGTGGTTTTTTAACTGCTTCCTCGTTTCTCGTTTTCTTTAAAATCGACCTTAATATCTCTACACACGGCTCAAAATCACCACACCGAGTAGTCCAGTGGGCACTCATTAACTATAATATAAACACAACGCGCCTAAGGTCAACCAAGGGGAAGGTGACGGGGAAATAACAAAAATGAAATCGTTGTGATGAATTTAACTCAAAGACAAACCATCACTATAAATTTAAAATAACCGAAAATTTCAAGTTGTTGATAGGATCCTAAAGTAACCCTGAATATTGAGTGAATACCACGAACTGATATAACCTAACCAACCTAAGTTAAGATTGCGAACTAAAAGTAACTATAAATTCAAGCCGGAATTGCGAACGTTAATATGGTCACATTAATCTAAAGATCTAATATAGCCAAATCATAAATTTGGAGACGTCATCTCGCGCTAAAATTTAATAACTAACTTGATATAACCCTGATATAATATAGAGAGTCGATGTTTGTTTAAGCGAAGACTAAAAACTTGATCTTAAAGTAGCATGGAGAATTAGTTTTCTGAATTTAACAGTAAAACGACTTAAGCTATAAAAACCCAGACAAGATGTTTACCAAATAAAAATAGACGCGGTAGTAATTAATGCGAGGTTTAAAATCAGACTACTAAGAAGATAAAATAGAAACGATACAAAGCAAAATCTCAATAATTATTAAACGAAAATAGAACCCTACTGACGGCAATTCACCAGGTTCTCCAAATATTATAAACCCACAAAAATTTGGAAATATAAATGATTAAATTTAAACAAGGAATAATCAGTTCAGTTAAAAATTTAGATTAGAAAGTCTCACCATAATAAACACAACTCAATTTATTCCAATAGACATAATAAATACTCCAAATAATAACTTTGCCATGTTACGTCATGAAATTCCAAAATGAGTAATTGCGCTGATTGAATCCAGAGCATAAGGTTAGAACTGAACTGGAGTTGGATCTCATTGCACTCATCATAGTTTCCCGAATATTCCTAACCACTACAGAAAATTTAAAGTTAAAGTTAAATAAAATAATAACGTTACTAAACTTACCGATCTTGAAAAATCGAAATAACTTTTCAAAGTGTCGCATTTTGATTGTGAGCCTCCCTAAAAGTCACCAATTTCATTTGTTTATCTATTGCCGAGTTGGTGTGCCGGAATTCTCGCGGGGTAGAGAGAATATGTCTCGGATTCGCGCACCAAAGCTCTAATTTCAAACGATAATTTCATGAATGGTCTGGACATACCAACAGGTATCATCCGACTACATAAGCACACACTGGTCGTTGTGTGCGTCCCCGCCAAAGTCAATATAATGACCCAACAAGAACAAAATTTTAGTTAATTTTCAAGTTTCAAAAATGCAGGACCATTTCAACACCTGGCGTCAAAACGCGTCAGTCAGTGTCCCAGAGATAGTCACCCCCAGTAGAATCCCGCTCGGATATTCTTGGTAAATAAAATTTTTTTTTGTTCTCTTATAAAATATGTAAGCC
Source organism: Schmidtea mediterranea (assembly GCA_022537955.1). Lineage (NCBI taxonomy): Eukaryota > Metazoa > Platyhelminthes > Tricladida > Dugesiidae > Schmidtea > Schmidtea mediterranea. The sequence goes on from CM039680.1 coordinate 228,978,065, forward strand.
ATCGAAAGAATTACGTTACTAGACGAAATTGGTATCAGATCAGATCAATTCTAAGACCATTTCAGAAAAGTCTTTCTCACCTTGCCAAAATCATCCATCAACTCAATTTTTTTTTTGATTTACAATAAAGAATGCCCGAACAGTCGTTATTATTTTATCCAATATTACAACTATGTAGACGAGAGATAGAATTAGGATCAACAACCATTCACCCCAGTAGTATGGAAAGAACCTCGTGGTTTCTCTATTTATTAAAAATCTCGTAGTTCCAATAGTTGATCCAGTGTCATGATGATACTTGATAGTGTTGGGCCAGAACGTAAACGGCCTTGAAAAATGTTTAAATGGATCAGAAATACACACGCAAAAATAACACGCAATTTAAATAAACCTACTGAAACATCAAGTAAACCACATAAAATCTGAGAAATAAAAGAATTAAATATAAAATAATAAACATAAAAATAAATTAAAATATTAACAAAATGCACCAAGATCCGCACGATACCTACACAAATACAACAAGAAAACACAACAAATTCGACGAAATTGAAAAAATCAATTAAAGTTCATTAAAGCGAAATTTAAATCGAAAAATTTGAATTAGCAATAATTCAATAAAAATTCTAAATAAAGAATTATAAAAATAAATCGAAAAATAATAAAAATAAATAATAGAATTTGCTAGAAAAGAGCAAGGTCGAATTTTGTTTTACTACATCAAATTTCACACACCAAAAAATTAGGTATATATACTGATCCATTTTCACATTTAACTTAACCATTCTCCAAACTGATTAAAACCATTTTGAAAATTGTCAACCATTTTTCAACTATTTTGAACTAGTTTAAATACTTCAAATCTATTTCAAACAGAATTTTTAGGTGAGAATCATTTATGGTGGAACCCTCTTTCCACGTCACGTTCCCTGCATCTCAAATGGAGCTCTGCTCGGCGTCGGCGTGGGGGGAGTGGTATTGATGTTATTTTATGATTATTTTTATGAATTATGGAATGGTCAAACATGGGTAATTAGTTTGTTTTATAATTAATAAATATTATTAATATATATAACTTGTTTTATATGTTTTTATAAATTTTAAATGTCGAAATTTTTCCGGCCCACAGCCGACACATCACGCAAGATAGTAAAATCTACATAGTACAGATGCATGTAAGTGCGTGGAAAACCGCCAATGATATGTACCCGTGAAGACTCAGCGTGCGCAACGCAGCGGTCGTAACGTCAATATTTATCCCTATAGCTGAAGCGAGAAATAAGAAAGGAGTATTTGGCTGCTTCCTCGTTTCTCAATTCTGTAAAATCGACCTAAAATTATATTACATACGGCTTAAAATCATCACACCGAGTAGTCCAGTGGGCACTCAGTAAATATAATATGAACACAAAATGCGCCTAAGGTCTATTAAAGGGAAAGGGTACGGGGATAAAACAAATTAAAATCGTTGATATAACTAATTGAGACCTATAATGTGTAATAAACGAATCATTGATATACTAAATTAAATGGGAAAATTATTCTATAAATGATTTATTAACTCGATTAGATTAAATTATTAATAATCAAAGACAAATAACTTCTGAATTAAACTGAATGTGTTTCACTTTTGGGGAAAAATTAAAGGAGTTTGCGTAAATATACACACTTTATGGATAAATAAATTGAAACAATTAAAGTTAACGTAGTTATAGATTAGAATCAGAGTTTTCATATGGTAGTTATTGGTTAAATAGTTCCTCGGTTAATAAAAATACATTAGTAAAATAAAAGTCGATGCCGAACAACCAAGTCGTTCAGTGATAACAATTAAACGATTCGAACAAAAGTAAAATGGTTCCCGTAGTAAAGATCAAATAAATCACCGGATGCAACTAAATAATCTTACTTCCTTTCAACCGTTCAAATCACGATATCCGCCGGAAGTTACACCACACATACGTCGACGCTTCAGTGAACCGACATCCGCTCTCGCCTTCCGACGATCATTTGGTTATAATATTCGGTAAACAAAATTGACGTCTATATTGGATTTAGAAAATCCATAAATTTATATCATAGGATGTGACGATAAAAGTTGCTAGGTTTAATGACAAACTTTATGTTGGGAAACCTAAAAATGAAAGTTAAATAAATGAACAAAATAAAATAGAATACAAGTACCAAACCTTTAAAAGCCCTACTTACATTCGACGCTACCCCATCGATATAGCCGCTATCCTTAAAATCAATTCGACAATTTCTTGACATCATCTGGCTTAATTGAATAAAATGAGTTGACCAATAGACTCACCACATGTAAATGTAATCTCACCCACATAGTTCGCCCGTTTCGAAAGCAGTCCAATCAGATAGAAAGCCACTAGAACTCAACAAGAAAAAATCAGATGACACACTCAACAGTGACATAAGCCCTATTTGTTTAGCAATTTAACATGATCAAGATATTAATAAAGTGTTTTAGGCATGCCACACGAACGAAACATCAGACGAAGTATAGGAAAGCAGAGTCAGTCAATAACTCAATCGACCACGATGTCAGCAGATCCGATACCTCAATCATGGCCGTATCCGACTGCATGGAGAATATTAGACGTAGAGAAGGAGCCCTGCGATATCCCAGAAAGACAATACCCAGCGGCAGAAACCTATACAAATGCACAGAACCTCCTCACCCAGTGGGAAAGGGTGCAGGAGCAGGTAGATGTGCAGGTGGTTAAGGCGAGGATGTACCTTGCAAACGTGGTAGAAGACATCCTCACCGGGCGGATCGCCATCGCCTATCCACCTCGCCCAGTCCGAGATACCCGAAGACCCTACACAGTGGAGGCTCTCAGACGAAGCCTGAAGCGATACTGTCCGGAGGAATGACATAATAATGACAATTTATGTAGTGGATGATTTAAAATATCAGCAATTTGTGTGTTCTTTTTGTGTAATTTGAATTATTTGCAATTTTGTTTAAATGAAATAAATGATTTTTTTAACTTGAGCAAGAATAAATAAAACGATCTGTTTAATTGTAGCGATGTCTTCCTTACGAATCTTGCAAACGGAACTGGACCACGCGAGACAAGCAAACACGGAATTACTCGCCCAGATTATCCAATTAACGCGAGAAATGCAACATATGAAAGCGACATGGACGGATCCCACAAAGACAAAAACGATCTACCATCGACTCACAGCGGCCCAGAAAGGCTGGGAAGAAGAACGGCAGCTCAACCAGAGTCTGCGCACGCAGATTCGGGGGGACTCGAAGTCGCCCTAGCGGTATGCCGAGAAGGTGAAGCGGTAACTTACCCGCTCATCTTCGCCCCAACCCAACTGCCACAGACAACCACCAAGCCAGTAGAACAATCCATCTCTACAACCAACAACCGTCGACCGGGACGTAAGGAACGTGCCCGACGTCGCGCAACACAACTCCAAAGCACCCAGTAGTAACTGTTGTACCTGTGTTTGAATCAAATAGAATAGTTTTAATCTTAGTTGAATCATTATTTTAATATAATCGCATGTCAACATTGTCCTAGACATTTTCATCACCCCGCCAATCCGTTCCACAGTCAATTAAGAACTAATCCTGAATAGTTACGAGGGACAGAGCAAAGCGAGCACAGGTCTTCTATCGACAGCTCGTGAACCCGAGGTTTGTCCGAGCAACTATAGTACTAGCCAATGGTACTCAATTTTTGCGGGGCAATCCACCACTTGAACACATTACCAACGTTGCTTAGCAACGGGTGCCAAGTGGTGAACAGTATCATTTTGTATGGCGTTACTAGGGTAACCAGAAGGACAAACAAGATTTGAAACCCTGTAACCCACCAATAGGAAATGGGCCAGACGAAAGTAGTGAATTGATATCGTTTCTTTTTGCCGATGAAGAATTCTGGTAGAACTGAACCGGTTAAATCTCGAGGACCCGATTTCTAAAACCCCTTTTCTTAAAATATTTTTTTTCAGTGATTGCCCATCTAAATTCTTAAGGTTAAAAATTTTCTTTTTAACGAAAATTGATTTTGCTCATATGTCATATAAGTATCACGATATTAGACCGGTCATTCGCCGTCGATAAGCATCAGTAATATCCGTCTTCAGGCTTTTATTTTTATTTTAACCTTTTTTACTAGGACAGGTCAATTATATGATACATTTTATTTCCACTTAATAGAACTTCATAAAATTTTGAGTATATAATGCAATTTAATTTAATTAGAACCTCAGAAATTTTGACTGTATAATGTATTTTTATTATTTAGCGTATGCGAAAATTGGGACGCTTGCATTACAAGATACATTTTATTTTAATTTAGAAGTTTTGATTACAAAATACATTTTTATTGTAACCTATTAGAAATTTAAAGAATTTTTTTTATCCACTACATTTTCATTGTTAACATATTAGAAAATCAGATCACTTTGATTATATGATATATTTAATTTTTTTTTGTAGGAAATTTTTGATCGTAAGATACATTGTAGCTTAACATATTGGAAGTTTAAGGGGGTTTAGTGGTATGATACTAGTTCATGATTATCATTTTAACCATTTAATAAGTGTTTAACGTATTGGAACCCATTCGATCATGTTATTATTTCAGATCGATCAGGACCTTTTATCCGGATGTCCGCCTCAGAAGCCGACCAATGGCGTCAGGCATGGGGGCGGGTCAACAAGGAGAGGTACCCCGACGTACCCCAACCAGGAGAAAATAGATGGGAGGATATTGGTGGGTTACTGGGTCTTGACATTTGTATTATTTCTTTGTTGTTACCCCGGTAACGCCATATAAATATTTTCTAACTACCACTCGGCACCCGTTGCTAAGCAACGTTGGAAATGTGTTCGAGTGGTGGATTATCCGCAAAAAGTGAGCACTATTGCTAATACTGTAATTGCCCGGACAACCCTCGGGTTCAACGAGCTGTCGATAGAAGACTTGTGCTCGCTTTGGTCCATTCGGTCCCCTTTACTTCGTAAATATACTGTTCAAATTGATCATGATATCAAGGGAGGTGCGATAATACTAATTGAGAGCTGAATCTAACCCATAGATTACACAGGTGTATCGTGCGGGTTGGTTACGGTGACATAGACGATTAACCAATTGAACAAAAAGGTATCATGGGGTTATAGGAATACAAATTACACATATAAGGTTTACAACTCGATACTACTTTATTTATCAACTCAGTACAAGTGGGCTTGTTTATCCAGATTTATTCGATAATCGAGCGGCTCGGCGTTTCGCATGCTCCTTCCTTCCGGGTCGATGGCTACCGGTTGTTACTGTGGCTGGGGCAGCGGTCGTTGCCGAGGTTGTTGCCGATTCCCGGTAGGCCAATTGGGCTGGAGCAAATACAAGGGGGTATGTTACCGCGGCTCCTTCTTGGCAGGCGGATAGAGCCACTTCTAATCCCCTCACTTGGGTTTTCAAACTCTGATTGAGTTGCCGTTCATCTGTCCACCCCTTCTGAGCAGCAGTGAGTCTGAGGTAAAGAGCCTTAGTCTTCTTCGGGTCTGACCAGGTGGACTTGATTTGTTGGACTTCCCGTGTTAATTGAATTACCTGGTCGAGCAGATTCTTATTTGCTCGTCTGGCATGGGCAAGTTCTGCTTGTAATAATTGGGTAGACGCCATTGCTACAATAAAAATCTTTTAACTTGGCTACTAACTCGAATGATTAAAATTATGACTAATATCAAACATAGGTTGTGAAATTTAGCTTAATGAATCATTAAAGAAACGAACGACACTTATTTATTTTTAATTTAAATAGTAACACAAATTGATGTCCGTGGTTTCAATAATCAGTGAAGTCAGGGATCTTCAAAAAATCTCCTGACTCCTTCTTCCGGAGAGTAACCTGGAATGACAAACACTGGTCGCCTCGTGTTGCGAGCCGGCCTAGTCGGATAAATATCCGCAATCCGTCCGACAGCGATGTCGTCTTCGACATTGGCTAGTTACTGCCTGGCCTTAACTACCTGTAGGTTGACCTGCCATTGAATTTCTTCCCAGCGGGCGAGGAGGTTTCGCGCGTGATCTCGAATCTCCTCAGCCGGGTACTGATTGTCATCTCGTCTATTCGTCCAACGGGTGTCGTTTTCCATTCCTAGTAATTGCAGGGCGGTCTGATGGGGTCTTCTGGGTCGAGGCTCCTTGGAGCTTGTTGCAGGCCGTGCTCGCTTCCAAGCCTGACGCCATTCTTCTGCAACGTGTGTGGGGATCCACTCGAGAGACCCTGGTCTTTCTAAAATACCATTATGATTATGTGAACAGGTATAGTGCAATTTCAAGGTATCTCATATTAACTGCTATATTTATTCTCGCGGGTTTAGGTTTGACTGGGCCCTAAATTCTCTTTGGAGCTATTCATTTAATTCAATTTAAGGTAAGTCTACTCATTAAATCATCATAATCTTTTACTCCGCTATTTTACTTATTGACATTGAGACATCATCCGTATCGACCCAATTATTATAGAAGTTATTATTATTAGTTGACATAATGCTTGTTGGAGATGAAAATTCACTAAAGAGGCCTTACGCTGTGTAGCGTGGGAAAACTTGGAGTCCGATATTCATTTGTTTCTATCCCATTAATTAGTTCCCGATTAGTTTACGGACGCGAATGTCCCTGAATTTCTGCGAACGTTTAGAATATTAATAATAGTGTTCTTATTCGAAATCAATAATTTGGGATTCACGGAAATCTGTAGTTAAAGTTCAGCTATGAGAATTGGGGATTTGTAATTTAGTAATTTATCAATTAGAAATCTATGGGAGAAAATCATTATCAGTTAAAATTTAAGTAAGAGAAATGATTATCGACTAAAATTGATATGATAAAAATAATTGTCAGTTTGATATTTGTGAAATAGAACCAACTATCAATTTAAAATTTATGAGATACAAATAATTATCCATTGAAAATTTATGAAATAAAAGTAATCATAATAATTTTGAATATAAATTACCATGGGTTGTGGGACTCGATTCCTTTGGGGCTTCTCTTCTCGGCGCCGCGGTTGTAGAATTCATATTTCCAAGATCTGGTTGCATATATAAAGAAGAAAAAACGAAATGATCGGTTGGTAGCACTTTATACAAATTGGTGTTGAGGTGTGCACATCCGCTGCACTATGATTAATTCCATCATACCAGGATGAACACTTGTGTATGAGAATTTTTGTTAATGGTCGTTAAATTTAATCAATATTTATTATTTTAGGTAAATTGCTTATGTCGCTTTACTGACGCAATACTTAATCTCGATGATCGCGTCAGTCTACACATGAAGAGATTCGATTCATTATTCCTGATTGATAGTAGCCCACATTCGGAATGTTTTCAGGTTTGATTTTTTATTTGCTAGGTATTTGATGTCGACGTATTTCCTTAGTGCACCTTCTAGTTTTTGCCTACTGCCACTACGTTCTCATGGTTGGATTTGTCTGGATGCGAGCAAATCGGGTACCGTTCCAGAAAAGTCCCTATGTTGGCTTAAATCACGATTTCCCGTAATGATGTGACAGTTTCGGAAAACCCTTCATGGTTGGTCGAGCTACGGAGGTGTTATCCATTTAATCCCAATTCTGGAATGACATGCAGTTTAACCTTGGAATTTTCCTTCCTGACCTGTGTTTGGAGTTATATTATATCAATTAGTTAGTTTTGTTCTAAATTCTTTGTGGGGGTTATTTTAGCCTGCGTTGTACTTAATAAACTATAGTTGGTATAATTTTAATAATGAGGGTTTAGAGAACTTAGTTAATTTTGTTACGGGTGGAAAAGTTGTTTTGGTTCCGCATTGTGATTTAAGTTTTAATAATTATCATCGCCGTTATGTCCTTATCAGGTTTCCCAATAACTATTTATCAGTAACTTTGATTTATAATTTGGAAATTTCATATCAAATTTAAATTTATGAGAAATAATTACTTTAATTATATGGCGGTGATTTTAGTTTTATCGGGGTGTTCGGAAGGGCGCGTCTAATCTCGGACTTAGAATCTGATTAAATTCTTTACTTTATTAGGGGTTTGAAGCGATTTATTTGATAACTATTAGAAATCTATAGTTTATGGTTAAGGTGAATTTATTAATTTGTTTCATTTCATGTCAACGATTTCAATTAATTTATTCCCCGTACCCTTTCCCTTTAATAAGCCTTAAATGCATTTTATGTTTATATTATATTTAATGAGTGCCCACTGGACTACTCGATGTGATGATTTTGAGCCGTGTGTGAAATAATTTAGGTCGAGTTTACAGAAAATGAGGAACGAGGAAGTAGCCAAAAGACCCTTCCTTATTTCTCCTTTCTTCTATACGGAATAATATTGACGTTCCAACCCCTGCGTTCCGCACGCCGGGTCTTCACGGGCACAGATCATTGGCGATATTCCACGCACTTACACGAATCAGAATTGTATGTTGATTTTACTGACTTGCGATGTGTCTTGGCTGTGGGCCGGAAAAATTTCGACAAATAAATTAATTATGAAAAACAAAATTCGATTTTAACATTATAAATATTTATTAACATATTAATAACAAAGTACAAAATTACTTGACCAAATCAATCCAATAAATCATAAAAATACATCTCCCTCCACGCCGACATCCAAGCAGAGCTCTATCGAGGTTGCGAGGACGGGACGTGGAGAGAGAGTTTCCAAATAAAACTACTGCTCACCTAAAAACTAATTCAACGTAGATTTTTAAAATTCGCAAAATTTTCGGTTCAAAATGGTTAAAATTTATGTGAAAATGTATCGGTATTTATACCTATTTTCTGTCCCTAACCTCGCGTGTTAATTTTGATTTAGTAAAACAAAATTCGACCTTGTTATTTTCTAGTGTATTCTAATCTTTATTTTTATTATTTTTTCAATTTATTTTGATAAATTTTTATTTAGAATTTTTTATTGAATTATTTCTAATTCAATTCTTTGATTTAAATTTCATTTTCATGAACTTTTATTGATTTATCAAACTTCGGTCGAATTTGTTGGGTTTTCATGTTATATTTGTATTTGTATCGTACGGATCTTGTTGCATTTTGTTATTATTTTAATTTATTTTTATGTTTATTTATTTTATATGTAATTATCTTTTTCTCATATTTTGTTAGGTTTAATTGATGTTTTAATAGGTTTGAGTTTAAATTTGCATGTTATGTTTGCATGTGTTTTACCGATCCATTTAAACATTTTCCAAGGCCGTATGTGTTCTGGCCCAACAATATGCTCCTAATAGAAAGTACCGTGCAACAGTTCCGGAAGCATGGACATCCAAGTGACCCCAGTCTTATGGGGGCCCAAGCCCTCCTGACCCATCTCAAGAAGCTTCAACGCAGAGTCAACGCCTTAGTTGACCGTGCCAGCAGTTACCTGGCGAACGTGGAAGACGATCTCGCCTGCGGACGACTCGCGGACGTCTATCCACCCAACCCCAGACCGACCCGCAATACCAAACGATACGTACTCATCGTTCCGGGCTATTCTCCCGAAGAAGGAGTAGAAAAGTTTTTCCGGGATTCCGAATCCCAGTGACTACTGAAATTTAATGATGCAATTTTTAATAAAATATAATCTTTGAGAATATGTTTTTGCTATTAGCAGTCTGTAAAATATGTTCATATTATGTGTTTGAATTAACCACATGCCTGAATTTTTCTAATAATTAAAAGAGAACTTTAATATTTCCATTGTAGTAATGGAGCCTTCACAAATATGCGAAATCGAACTAAAGCGAGTGAAACAAGCCAACAAGAACCTTCTCGAACAGATCCTACAACTAACTCGAGAAGTCCAGCAAGTTAAATCTACATGGATAGATACCAGGAAAGTCAAATCCCTCTACCAACGGCTTACGACAGCCCAAAAAGGGTGGGCCGAAGAGCGACAACTGGCTCAGAGTCTGAAGATCCAGATCAAAGGGTTGGAGGTTGCCCTGTCTGCCTGTCAAGAAGGGGCAGCGGTCACCTACCCTCTCGTGTTTGCCCCGGCTCAATTGGCATACCGTGAACCTGCGGCGACTCCAACCACAATCGCAACTCCCACTACAACCACAACCAACAGTTACAGACCTGGACGAAAAGAACGAGCAAAGCGCCGAGCTGCTCGACTATCGAACAAAAATCTGACCAATATATGAATTAAATTTACGATGTGTTTTAAATATACATGTTCGCATTTTTACTTCCAATTATAATTTGCTTGATGAGTGAAACGAGGTCGTACCCATAAAAAATTCCAGAGACCTACACAGAGACCCAATAGATCAAAGCGAGCACAGGTCTTCTAACGACAGCTCGTTGGACCCAGGGATTGTCCGAGCAATTACAGCCTTAGTAATAGCGCTCACTTTTTGCGGGCAATCCACCAACTCGAACACATTTCCAACGTTGCCTAGCAACGGGTGCCGAGTGGTAGTTAGAAAGTATTTATATGGCGTTACCAGGGTAAATACAAGGACGTTTAAAACAAGCATCAAAACCCTGTAACCCACCATATGCAATTAATCTACTAACAAATAAACAAAAATAAACCGTAATATTTATTTTTTATTAAATTCAGTATCGATTTGGATTCCGGTAATATCTACTTGAGTTCCTTGTTGGCGGACTGCGTGTATAGGAGTGATCCCACTCCATTATCCGGCTTTCGTTTTCTCTTCTCATTTCTTTCGGGAGTATTTTCCTTGGGACGGTAACGTTCATAGGCCGGGTTGGTCTGTTCAGTCTTGGGTCGTCGAGTTCGAATGAGATGCCATATGAGGGGCATACCCATCCGTACTCGGGATCAGGTCAGCCGAAATGTCGGTGTTCATCTGGTCCAAGTGGCGTCGAGCCCTTTCCACTTGTATATTGGTCCTCCTCTGATGTTCTTCCAAGCGAGCCAGAACATATTCGGCATGACCCCGAAGTTCTCGGGTCGGGTTACGGCCTGGCTCCCTTTTTATCGCAACGTATGGCAGTTCTAGATCTTCAATACTTCCTTGTTAGCCTGACATCGATTCTCTTACGGGAAAAATCGAGAATCCCGAATCCCACATCACCTGCTTGCATCGGGCAGCGGAGTGAGATTGGTATCTTACTGTAATTCGGGGGTTTTTCTATCCAGGAGTCTTCTAAATAAAATAGAGATCATTATCGTTATTATTATTTCGTAGGGAAAGAGTTCTATTCAAAAAATTGGAGCAAAATATAATCGATGAGCGTTAACAATTAATTGCTTCTCAGGTCGGTTTCTCCTTTTATTTTCTATTTATAAACAGGGATCAAAGATAACTCGGTGGATGTATATACAGTAATATTACGGGCGTGCCCTACATGCAAACGTCATTCTTGTCAACATGATGGGAATTTATTTAAAGACGAAAAACGATTGGATCCATTCCTTCAGCTCGGGTCTTTGTTAGATTCGGTATTGAATTAACTTGTGTTGGGCTAATAGCCAAAATTAAAACAAAAATTACAAAACCAATTTAAACAAAAAGGTGAAAATTGTATAAGTTAGAACAAAATGATTAATGTAGTTTGGAAATTGTCAATATGGCTGCCGTTACATAAGCACGCACCGCAAGAGGAGACCAAAAATAAAATAAAACATATTAATTAAAACAAATTAAAAATATAACAAAAATTAGATAAAACAAATAATTAATTAAAATTCGGAAAAATGCCTACAGATGCAAAAAGAAACATACGAAAAATAAAATAAACTGCCAAAACCTTGCAAAATAAGGTTTAGAAAAAACACAGGCAGAAGAGGCGACCAGAAAACAAAATATTGGGGTTTAAAAATAATATTTTAAGAAAACAATAATAAAAATAAAATCCAACAATAAAATATTAATATATCAAAAAATAAAGAAAAATATATAAAAAAATTACAAAAATATTTTGAAATTAATAAAATAATTAAAAAACCTTAAAAATGGCGAAAAATCGCCCATTGGTCACACACAGGCACAAAAATACTATATATACGGCAGTCATTTTCATAATTTCAGACAAAAAATTTAGACAGACTTACAGAATTCAAGACTACAAATTTTTAGACATTTTTTCAGTCAGACAAAGTGTTTATGCCAATTTATGCCAATTTTTCAAATCTGGTTGCATGATTGTGGATTGTAAGTACTGTTATTTTTTGTATAAATATATATTTCGAAGTCTTGTTACTTTGATTTTATTCTGGATGGTCGTGGAATCTTTTGGTGCCACTGACAAATCCCCCTAAAATCTTATTTATAATACGTATTTCAATAGCATTCGATGGGACGAACCGTGTGCTGGCTAGTGGGTGAAAACCCTTAGTTGAGCTCGTGGGTCATGCCTCGTTGGAGCCTCGGCAGTCCGCAGTCGGGTCTGGCCTTGTGCACAGGACCGCTACGCAGGGCGTGTTGTATACTCGAGGCGGCTGCTGAAAAGTGGCCGGAGCGAGTCGAAATAAAATTCGGGAAGTGCGACTTTAGTTAAGGAGAATAAAGTTTTGTAGGGAAAATTTAAAACTTTGTCAGGAAATTAATTGGAAAATCGAGTAGGAAAGGATAGGAAAGTGTAGGAATGTAAATTTGAAAGTATTTTTCCAATAGTTGAATGATATAATCTGGCAGAAGAGAGTAGCGTTTATTAAAGTGACCGCAGAGGGTTGTGACTACTTAAAATCATGGGAAACGTACCGGGAATTAAGGAATTGTTGATCAAATTTTTAATATAGGGAAAGATAAAGGTAAACTAGGACAAATGTAGTCGATTCTGTGATTGAACAAATGAAATAGGAAATTTACCGAAAAATAAGGGAGGAACGCTGCCCAAATTTTTGAAGGATATTTTTATAAATAATGGGTAAATATGATAAATAAGAATGGAAATTGTAGGAATAGACGAGTAAGGACCAGGATATAGAAAAAGAAAGACGTAAGACCTTCCATCGGCAGTCCAGAACCCGAAAGTGAAAATATCGTGAGGAGTAGTTCTAGAAATGGAGCTCACCTGCTCATGAATTTCCAACCTCTATGTACAGTACCAACATGGCACTCACCATGGGTACATAGGAAGGATAGAATAATAATCTTGCTGGCGTTTAGGGGGGTAGATACACAAAAACCCTAGAAAAAAAAATAAATAAAAACCAACCCTATTCGCCAACACTTGTCAGACAGATCATTTCTCTATTAAAGCATCTGATTTTTCCCGTCATTCGGGTTATGTTTTCCGAAGACCTCATATCTTTCTCTCGTATAGAATATGCACTGCTTCCTCTCATCGTATAACTTGACGGTTTAAAAGGCAACTGGACCTTAGTTTGACTCTACCGCATGATGTAATTATTTGACTTTAGCACGTATTAAGTTTATCTAACCGACTTTGATTTGCCTCTACCATACCGTTTTATTCGTTAGATATTGATTCTACCTCAATTTCGCCCTATTTGTATTTAAGAAAACATCGACTCGATTTCATCATGCATTTAATTTAATCAATAAATATGGATTCGATCCATATACTCGAATAATAGGTACATGTCACCCTTTTCACGTAATGAATTTGATTCAGGGTCATAAACTCGTTCTGTCATGAGAGATATTCACGACTGATATTAGTCCCACTCGTTCATGAACTTGGACATAAACTCGTTCCCTTTCAGGACACATCCATAATCGGTGTTAATACTACTCTTCCATATAATAAACACATTTAAGGCATAATTTATTCTATCATAGGATGTATTGACAATCATTTGATCAATTCTGTAGGCTGTATTTGATTATTAAATCTCGATTTAATCCTGTTGTATGGAATGCATGATGGTGAACATTGGATTTCCTCGATTCTTTTCTAGGTAGTAAGCTAAATCACAGGGTGGTAATGCCGGATCGATGTGGAGAGAAGGTAGTATGAAATGATTATTATAAAAAGTGGGTAAATAATCGAATTTAATCACTTACTATCTATGTTTCCAGTTCTCTGTTCCATGACCACCACTTCTAGATCCGGGTCGTCCGTTCGTGTGGTTGGGCCTCTCCTGGCCGTAGAACATCCTTGTTTCTTATTAGCACTTGTGTTCATTTTCGAAATGTCAGAATTTTGATTGTACAACGAAATGACATACTATTTATATAGTCACTCGTAGACACGTCTGATAATGCATGCATACATATTAAATTTTCTGCCTGTAGCGGCAGACCTGGCGCAGAATGATTTACAACAAATTATCCTGGAATGACACAAATCGATCAATAAAATTCTAGAGACACACCCTGCTCGCATTTTCTCTACTACGTGGCGATTTTCTCTCAATGCTAATCAATCAATCTTGCCGAGTGTGTTTCTACTATGTTGTTGACTCTTTCTTCTCTAGTTTTATCGATCATGATAATTGGATAGACTACGAGTCACTGTCATTTCCTTTCCTAATGGATTTTATTTACGACTTCTCACATGGATATCGTGGTCATCTTCTCATTCTTTCGTTTCTGCAAACGGCAGAGTACATTCGGAATTTGCTGTATTCCGCCTCTACGTCTGGTACAAGATGAATTATTCCTACACCTCTCATTTAAGTAATTTTTATGTAGGAATCGGGGTTGGATGGTGTTCAAGTCGGAAGCCTATTTATGGTTCCAGCAGGGGTCTTGATTTCAGATGCGTCTTACGCCTATTCAATGCTCAATTCAATCGTCTCTCTGGCCTTTCCCGATTTCTTCCTAATTAATTATGAGTTTTTCTCTGAATGTATTATGAGTTTTCTCTTTATTATTATATGTATGATATTAAATATTTTTCGTTATTATCGGCAAGTTGAGTCTAGTTAATTTCATGATCGGGCATTCTATTGAATAAATTAGGTTTCCTCGTAGTCGAGTTTGGTTTATTGGGTACTTAGATCCGTGTGATAATGTTTCTGTCGATTTTGGAAGAAATCATTATTGGGTTATGGTGATTCAAACTGAATTTGCAATAACTCACACAAAATCGTTGTGAGGGTCATCGTTAGAGATTTAATCCTTAACCCCAAATATTTATGTTCGTTTCAAATGGTCCTTGCGAGTAGTTGCGGGTAGCTTAAATATTAATTTATATTTAACTCGTCTATTCCGAATTGTTATGGGGATAGTCTCGGTTGGCCGAAATATTAAATTAGGGTTAGCTAATTTACGTTTAATTTAATTTAATGCGGTGGTAGTCGTAGTATAGGACCTTCATAGTTATTTATTAAATTTGGGTTGTGATTGCGGTTTCTAAGTCACTCTGGGTCATCGTTTCGGGAAATTAGTCAATTTTACGGATTTTAAGTGTTACCTCGTTTTGCTATCCTAACTTCAAGATTTATTTATTTAATGACATAACAACCATTTCCGATCCCCTCCCACTCTGTTTCCCTTATTTGACCTTAGGATAGATTTGTCGATGTTATGATTTTATGAGTGCCCACTGGACTACTCAATGTTTGTGATTTTTAGCCGTTATGTGAGAATGATTTTATTTTGGTCGAATATTTAGCAAATATAAGCCTCACATATCTATAGACCGCATCTGACAATTTACTATTTCCCACGAGATCTCAATATATAAGCCACATCCCATATATAAGCCGAGGCTTTAACGTACTAACGGGGATATTATAAATATTTAATATTTTTGTATAAATATATATTCATCTTAGTTGGAGAGCATCAGTAATTTTTTTAAATAAAACAGACAACAATTGAAACAAATACATTATAAACAAAGGAGAACAAATGCTTTTACAAAATGAATTTTGGTGGCCGCTATCCAATGAGTCTAATTTTATTGAATGACTATAAAATTACAAAAGCAAATGGAACGCTTTATGAAATCACTGTTCTCATTCCTATACAACCGCAATTAAACTAGAAGTAATAAGATATGCAGAAGGAAATGGGAATCGATTAAAGGTACATGATTATCAAATTGAAGAAACGAATGTCAGACACTTGAGAAAAGAAGAATAAATTAAAAGTCCGAATAACCCTGCAGGTAGATCAAGGAAAGCGTTTTGGTCACAACTTGACATTCGATATAAAGACTAGGTTTTACAGCCAGGACCCGATAATAAACAAGTTTCGACAGTAAAATTCAGATTCAAAGCACTCAAAATAGCGAAAGACTTCCCAATGAAAACTAGTTTTAAAGCTGGAACCAATTAGTGCTACAAATTCATGAAAAACAATTTGTCCGTTTTCACTGTCACATGAGTTATACAGCAACTGCCTGTTGATTGGTAAGAGAAGAGCAGAGAGAAATTTTCAAGAATTACTTGTTTGACCTTAAATATTATTTGTATTGTTTCGAATTTATTTTTGAATCATTATTCTTTTTGACCCTTAAAAAGTTAGTTTTTAGTACATTTAACAAGTGAGATAATAAGTGCCAACTCGAAAATTTGAGTTTCTATTTATTAATTTGTGATGTTTTCGCAAAGTGATGCAGTTTCAAAATGCCAAAACATTCGCTGTGACAATATTGCTCATTTTTAAATTCAAAGTCCATTTATTAATATTTTTGCATAATTCAGCTTAGTTTAACCAGTTTTATTTAAGAGATAGGCTAAGCACAAATAAATAACGACATTTTACAATTCTATTCTTTTAATCAATTATTATTTATCTTTAAAAGATTGTAAAAGACAAACTTTTATTTGAATTTATCAAAAACAATCGAGATAAACTATTGCTCCAGTATAATGAAATAAACACAAATTAAAAAATATCTCCGTCAGCATGTAGAGTATTATTTAAATATCTCAATCGTTGAAAGTGCTGGTTAAGTTCTACTAAATTAGTCGAAATGTTACTATTAACATAACGTTCTAATATTCCATTTGAACGAGTTAACAACACTAGAAAAATCGATATACAGTCGACAATGCATGCAATGTGAATACTGTTTTTGATTTTCCTAGCATCATCGATTAATGCACTGTTTTTAATAATTTCAAAATTTTTCAACATATCATGACAAAAATATTCAGCGAAAACTAAAATGATAAATAAAATAGATTGAAAAAATATAATACTAAAAGTTCTGATATTACAAATTTGAATCATATCATTTTAAGTCTCTTATAAGATTTTACATTTTAAACAAATTTGACATTAATTATTTAAAAAATGATAAATTTTTTTTAGTTGTAGGATTCTTACATATATACTATAAAATTAAATTATAAAAAAGTTAAATCCAAATCATTTTTAAAAGAATTTAATTTCATCAATATTAATTTTATAAAAGTGCAAATAACTAATTATTTAAACACAAGATAATTTAAATATCTGTTGGGTTTTTATATAGAAAGTCGGTGCTTAGGTCTGACTCCTTGGTGTCCTTCTTTAATCGATTTATTTAACCCAACATAATAAGATTTATTTCAAATTTATATATCACAACTTTATTCACAACTTTCAAAAAAATCGATTCTGTGGAGTTGGTGGTAGTTATTGACCTTAACTCCAATCATATAACATTACTCGACCGCCAATGGTTACCCGTTGCTAGGCAACGTTGGTGTTGTAACCAATGGTTCTATGATCGTCAAAGGTGGGCTTTGTTTCCAAAACTGCTAAGACCCGGTCTACAGCTGGTTCAGCGAGCTACCGATGGAAGGTCTATGCTCGTCTTATCTCTTTTAGGTCCCTTATTTACTTTACTTCAGTTCCCGCCCTTAATGGTCCTCAGAGAGATTCATTCACAGCATCCGTGTATTTACTTTGGGAAATAAACAAACGACAAAACAAAGGTTTTTATTCATTCAACGTATTACACATGTTGGGCCAGAACGTAAACGGCCTTCAAAATGTTTAAATGGATCAGAAACACACACGCAAATACAACACGCAATTCAAATAAACCCCAAAACACCAATTAAACCATATAAAATCCGAGAAATAAAAGAATTAAATATAAAATAATAAACATAAAAATAAATTAAAATATTAACAAAATGCACCAAGATCCGCACGATACCTACACAAATACAACAAGAAAACACGACAAATTCGACGAAATTGGAAAAATCAATTAAAGTTCATTAAAGCAAGATTTAAATCGAAAAATTTGAATTAGCAATAATTCAATAAAAATTCTAAATAAAAAATCATAAAAATAAATCGAAAAATAATAAAAATAAATAATAGAATTTGCTAGAAAACAACAAGGTCGAATTTTGTTTTACTGCATCAAATTTTACACACCAAAAATTTAGGTATATATACTGATCCATTTTCACATTAAAGTTAACCATTTTTGAAAAACACACTGTGTGTAAAAATCTTTCAAACTATTTGAATCGTTTTAAACATTTTAAATCTGTTCGAGATCATTATTTTGAAATTTTTTAGGTGAGAAGCATTGATTTTGGAACCCTCTTTCCACGCCCCGTGTCTTGCATCTCTGTAGAGCTCTGCTCGGGCGTCGGCGTGGGAAGAGAGGCATTTGGTTTATTATGTAAATGTATGCTAAATTTTTATGAATTGGAAGGGTAACCTGTTATATTTTTCTTATAATTAATAAACATTACTATGTATAATTTGTTTCATATGTATATAACTTATTTTATTTTAAAATATGTCGAAATTTTTCCGGCCCACAGCCGAAACATAATGCAAGTAAATAAAATATACATAGTGCAGATTCATGTAAGTGCGTGGAAAATCGCCAATGATATGCACCCGTGAAGACTCAGCGTGCGCAACGCAACGGTCGGAACGTCAATATTAATTCCCTATAGCTGAATCGAGAAATAAGGAAGAAGTCTCTGGCTGCTTCCTCGTTTCTCAATTCTGTAAAATCGACTTAAATTATATCACACACGGCTCAAAATCACCACACCGAGTAGTCCAGTGGGCACTCATTAACTATAATATGAACATAATTTGCGTCTAGGGTCAATTAAAGGCAGGTGACGGGAAGCTAAATGAAAAAATTGGAATCGTTGTTATATGCTATAAAATCATGATCATAATTTACATTATCTATCTTAATGTCAAATTTAAATTCATAAAATTATTCATGAGTTCAGATTTTCTATAGTAACTCTGTATTAGTTAAACCAGATTGATAACTCATGTCATTATCCGTACATTTTTGTTAGCGATCAACTCTTATTGTGAACTTACTATTTACACGATTCATCATCAATCCTTTTTAGTAATAATAAATGGAAAAATTTATTAAGGATAAATTTAGATTATTAATTTGTAGATTAATCTCATTGTAAACTCTTTCCTTAATAATATCTTCCTATTGATAAGCGTAAATCATCGAGTAATAAGAAAGTCATAGTATTAGTAGAAACATTTTGACAATCACTTCATAATATCAATTCATGTGGTTAATTAATAGTAAATTGAAAATCATTAACTGTCGAACAATATTGATAATTCCAAACCCTTTTAGGTAATTAATTGTAACTCTCTAAGTGAAAATAGCCCTATTCAAACTTATCTTTTAAAAATTTATAACCTGCAATTTAAGTAATTTATTATAAAAAACCATTATCACGGGTAAACCTTTACCTCACGCTATCAATCTCATCCATGTCTCAACTCGGTTATTAATGCTCAATCATTAAAAATTAAGTTTACGTTATAAATTCATCGCAAGCCCCGATCATTAATCATTTAAAGGTTAATAGTAATGGCATCAGTGTAAAAATTAGATTACAACCCCCAACATCAAATCGAAATTTCATATGAATTAGGTTTAAAAATTTTAACACCGAAAAATCATCTATGTAATCAAAACTTACAAACATCAAAATCATAACAACGGCATAAATACCAGTGAAATTAATTATTCCGAATGAAAAAAGCATATGAAAATCAATTTTCTTTTGAGGAAAGTTCGACGTATAAATCCACGATAGCATGAAACTTCATCATAGGCCAGCACGCCGAACGAGTTTTCACCCAACCCAACGAGAATCTCGATACAACGAAAATCGGATAACCAATTTAGCCACATCAAACGCCCATTTTCGTGCTAAATAACAAACCTGAAACTGCAGATTCATAACTAGTGAAGTAAATTTCAGCTAAAACTAACCCATCGATAGATAGAAACCCGTACGGAGAGCCGACAGTGTCATCTCGAACTATAGTATTTTCTGAAGTTTCCACCAATTCCGAAAATGTAATCTAAAAATAATATATACAAATATCGATAACTCGTACCAACCGGAAACTTACAAATAAACAGTTTCGCCAATCTTAGATACACGCGCCAAAGTCCAAATTTCCTTAAACGCCGACCTGTATTTACAATAAATATGATGAAGATGAACTTGAACCTCGACATATCCGGTCAGTTCATAAAGTCGACGATCAGTTAAATTATGAAATTTTAGATTACAATGCTAAATTCAATTAAATAACTCTTGCATTTTCACCGAATAACGAATGAATATACAATCATCTAATCAATGAATTTATTTTAAAAACTATATAAATAGGATACAAATCTTCACCGAAACTCAGTCAATCAAACGTACCAATGAACTCATCACAAAATCCCAAGAAGCGAACCATTTCGAATAGCCCAACCGGTAGAAGGTCCACAATTGAATCCGAACACGCAGGTAATGATATGTGCACATATGATGATTAAACATGAGGGTTTAATGAGTACACGCCGCATAATGATATTAGCACCTTCGTAAGTATATTCACATCAATCATACGGTCGAAAACACCATGATAGATTTCGAAAGGAAAACGACACAGATTATTCAAGTCATTGGAAATTCTTTCTCCCACCGAGAACGGGTGATGTCAATAATAACTGTTAGCAATGGGTAAGAAAGCATTAAGCGGAAAGAATTTGTTACACGTAACATAGTCAAACCCGTTAACATCCCACTTAGAATAACGGAGACGACCATATCACCATTCGTTATCTTATACAAGCAACATACTAATTATGAATCATTCAGGAAATGCAGACCCCGATCTCATCCCAATGCAACTCGCCGACCGATGGAGGGAAGCCTGGAAACTCTACGAGCACTCAAAATTCCCATCCAACTTCCGACGTAGCAGCGGCAGACCAGAGTATCTCGACCGAACTCACGAGGTACCAGAACCGTTCTGGGAGGAGTGGCACCCCACGGCGGAGATCTACGCCCATGCGCGGTGTCTACTCGACGACCTTCTCGAACACCAGCAACAAGTGGATCTGAGGGTAGCTCGAGCCCGTCAATGTTTGGCAAACATTGAGGAGGATCTCGAAGCCGGCAGGATTGCCGATATTTATTATCATCCACGAGCACGCGGACACCTGTATGAAGATGCCGAGAAAGGAAAAAATGCACAGCTGACGAGAACTCACCGAGGTCGAAACCTCAGAAGGCCGGTGATGATTATACCGAATTGCTCCCCCGAGGATTGGGTAGCCAGAGGCTTCTCGGACTCATGAGAATTACATTGTGAACTCTTTTTAGTTTGATATTTGTTGTTAAAATAGAAATGGCGTTCGAATAAACATTAATTTTGTTTTATTTTTGGTTGCTGTTATAACAATTCATTAGGAAGTTTTGTTTAATTAGTTACTTCGGTGGTGATAACTATTGTTTTAACGTTATAAATTCCAGACATGGATTCCACACACACTCTGAGGATGGAACTAACTACAGCCCGAAAAGATGACAAGAACCTCTATAATCAAATAATTCAACTAACACGAGAGGTACATCAAATACGAGCCACCTGGATAGATCCAGTAAAGGTTAAATCCTTATATCAGAGGCTCACGGCTGCTCAGAAAGGATGGGCCGAAGAAAAACAAATCAATCAAAGTTTACGCACACAAATCCGAGGACTGGAGGTCGCCCTATCGGCCAGTCAGGAAGGAGCGGCTGTCACCTATCCGCTCGTGTTCGCACCGGCTCAGTTAGCGTACCGGGAGCCGGCAGCTGCTTCAACTTCGACCCCAAATCCTACAACGAGCATAAAGACGTACTCACGTCCCGGACGCAAAGAGAGAGCTAGACGTCGTGCCGCCAAACTACCAATTTGATCCGAGTCAGATTTCACAGACCATTGTAGCTCCTGTATAAAATACATTTTTGTAGTTTGATTTCATTAACCATGTGAGAAGATCCAGAAAAGCATGATAGAATTCCTGAAACTCACCAGACTTTAAATGATATAGGACGTAAAGGGGACCAATTACAAAGAAAATCGAGCACATGTCTTCTAACGACGGCTCGTTGAACCCGAGGGTTGTCCGAGCAATTATAGTATTAGCAATGGCACTCACTTTTTGCGGACAATCCACCCGCTCGAGCACATTTCCAACGTTGCCTAGCAACGGGTGTCGAGTGGTAGGCAAAGTAACATTTTGTATGGCGTTACTGGGGCAACTATTAACAACCCTTGTAACCCACCATACAAATTTGGGGCTCAGCCGGATTGAATGATTGTTTTCACGATAAACCCAAAGTAAATATAAACATATGTGTAAAGTCTAAACAGAAAATGTCGGGACGACATTTTACCGAACACCGGAGAGATAAGAACGACATGAAAAGAACGATTGATGGAAAACGAACAACCTGATAAGGAGAAATGTCAAAGAAATAAAAGACTGTGATAACAACGAAAAACGACCCAACCGACTACAATTGAAAACCATCAAACCGACTACACCCAGTCATAAAGAGATAAACAATGATTAGTTTGCAAAAACCCAAGCAAACAAACTGATATGAAATTATGTTAAATAGATATCAACGCCAAAGCATTCACCATTCATTAATGCTTGATGACACAACACCCTTGTAAGATACCAACAACACGACAAGACGCATAAGCAAACAACATATAATTAAAAGGGCAAAATGCGGGATAAAATGAAATGGGGTAAGTAAGGGGAATAACGACAAACGGGGAAAAGCAATAGAACGATAATAAAATAAATAACGAGTAATTATAGTAATTAAAGTAGCAGCTTATTAAAACAAAACATTAAACTAAGAGTTGAATGAATAACATACAATTTAGTAAATTAGTATTTAAATAAATTCAATGGGTAATTAAAAGAGATTTAATAATTTTAGAAATGGAACCAACAAAAATAATAGAAAAACTAAAGGGGATTCTAAACATCGAAAATAACAATCTTGAGGAACTAATTAATAAACAAAAGTTAATTAAACGAGCTAAAGAGGATATATCAACGATTTCCAACCTATATTCCGACGAACATTGCATATTGATAAAATTGATTGACATTGATAAAGACGTGACAATGGAAAGAATATACGAATTTCTATCTATGAGATTAGAAATAACCAAATTCGGAAAAAGCTGGAACAGATTAATGGAAAAAGTCAAAAATATTGAAGACGAGATTGCAACAACAATGAAAGAGCAAACCAAGGCTTATTTGGAATGTTATGCGTGCAAAACAGAGGAAGCACGAGTAATGGTGATACCTTGCGGACACCTGAGTTATTGTCATGGATGCGCACAAGAGTCGCACTGCATGTTATGTCAACGAAAGATTAAGGAAAGACTAACTGTTTACTTTCCATGAATTGTTATGATATGAAATAAATGTGTATTGTTCATTATTCGAAGTATTATCAGATGGTGAAATAAATGAGTTGTGTAAAAATAACGTAAAATAAATATGCAGTGTTCGTAGATAAAATAATAACCTGACGACGATAAATAAAGGTAATAGACCGAATACATGAAAGCCGAATTAGGGAAATAATTAAAACACATGCACAGAGACACAAATATTGGACGGAAAAATTTCGACAACCCAACTTCCTAGAGTATAATTCTTTTTGTTTTATTGATATTATATTTATCAATACTATATGGAGATAGGACGAGGAAAAATGGTTAAACCCGAGCTATCTAATGATAGTACGCTCACCCAAGGGAAACCCTGATCAACCCTACTGAGAAAGGAACTGGTAGGCCAAGTCGCGTATGTCAGCAAGTAACCGGCGAGAGATTGATCACCTCTTTTGGGGAGCTTGCTGATGCGATTACCACAAATTTTGAAGGGGGGAGTGAAGAGATAGACCGAGAGGTGAGAAAAAGAGTGTACACGGAACAGAATTAGTAGTTTTGATTAAAGGTACCTAGAAAAGACTTCTTTTTTTCCCTAGCTGGTGGTGAGGCACCAGAGGACAGCTACGGACTGTCGTGTTCAGGTTGTTATCAGCCAAGGGACTGATGGCGCTGAGCCGTTCGATACAAAAACCCGGATCACACACCGAGTATCGAACGATTTTTTTTTATTGCTGGGAGGAACTCGATACAACAACCCGGATCCCACACCGAGTGTCGAGGGCCAAACGGTAGGTGAGATGTGAACTAACCGGTAAATGGTTCATACTCAAAATGTCCTACTAAGGTCGGATAAGGGCGGCCGAATTGAGCCGGGAAATCCGATGGTCAGATAAGGGCGGCCGAATTGAGCCGGGAAATCTGATTGCAGAGGCGGGCAGGGATTAGGAATTTTTCCGCGCCTATATTTAATCGCTTCCTTTTCTTTTCACTATTCGGGAAATCAAGTAAACCGCTTTTGGAACTTGATTGAACGTCTAGGCATTTCCATACTTTTATATTCTCCGAGGTACACAACCCGGATCCCACACCGAGTACCGAGGGAATGTTTTTTTTATTGCCCAGCGAGGAGTTTGGTACAATAACCCGGATTCCACACCGAGTGCCAAATATCCGAATGGCGGTGAGTAAAGCGTAACCGGAAGAATGCGCGGCCAAAAGACGCCATGGCTTGAGAGTCAGTGTGAGGCCTCAAATATACCCAAAAGTCACTGATGAGCTCAAGTCCGGTGAAACAATGAGAGATAATAGGAATAAGATGAATATGAATATGAGTAAAGACGAAACCGATAGAATATGAGTATGATTAGATTAAACAGTAAAGATGAGATACAATTAGAGGCCATAGAGTGCCAGATGAGATACAATTATGATTAGATATTAGAGGCCATAGAGTGCCAGATGAGATACAATTATGATTAGATATTAGAGGCCATAGAGTGCCAGATGAGATATAATTATGATTAGAGGCCATAGAGTGCCAGATAAGATATGATATGAGTAGAGATGAAATATGAATATGAATAGATATTAAGGTCACAGATGACCAGTAAACGAGTAAAGCCGAAGGCCGAAGAGCCAACGGAAATTATAGAGGGCATAGAGCGCCAGCGATTGAGGATTAAGCAAATGAATTTTTTGGGGAGACATAGGAAAAATAATTAATGGATTGATTGAGAATATGAATATGATGATTTTATATTATTGATATTATGATATAGATAATTGATACGACTATATAGATAACTGATAAGACTATATAGATAATTGATACGAGATCAATAGATAATTGTTATGAGGTATAGATAATTAAAAATAGACTTAAAATGAGGGGGGTGAGTCAGATAAAGAAGACCACCACGATAAATGCGAACAAGGGATAATAACGTATATAGTATGGTAAATGGAGGAGAAATTAGTATAGAGTATAGAATATTGGAGTGTCATTTATTTTTAGAGAATCAACAGCCAAACAAAGCAATCCAAGTCAATTGCAAAGCAAAACAAAAGAGAAAATATTTCAGAACAAACGACAAAGTAAAGTGATAACAAAGGAACTTGAATAAACAAGCAGAAAAGAATTTGGGATAACCGCCAGAGTAGTTACAAGCAGACCAGCAACTAGAAGTTTCAAAGCAACCAAAGCAAGAGAAGAGAAACCAGTCAAGTAAACGAATAACCGTAAACATTGATAGCATCAGCAACCACACGAGAAGCAAAAGCCAAGAGAATAGAGAAAAAAGTTTATTAAAAACAGAAGAAAAGAAAAAAGTTCGTTACAGCAGAAGTGTCAACACCAGAGTATCAACTACAGCAGCAACAGGAACCGGCACAGATAGCGGATTGACCGATTTTGAATTTAACAGCAGCGAAGAGAACGAATTACGTAATATCGAAAACCAGTTGACAATAATAGAATCAGAAAACGAAGAAGAGAGATTAAAAAACTTAAACCCAAACATGGCAAATTCCACAAATTCCAACATGACTTCAATTCCGGATGCAAATACCATGTTGAATAACAATAATGTGATGATAGGAGAATTCAGAGAAAAGTTCAGAGGAGAACCGTTCGACGGTAGTCTCAACAAATTAGATACATTCATAAAGGAATTTGAAGTGTATAAAAATATCTGCCATTGGACAGACCAAAAAGTAAAAGAGCGACTACCCTTATATTTGAAAGGGAGCGCACAAGATGTATTCGTGGGAAGAAGCGAGAGATGTAACAAAACTGACAACGTGGACAGAGATTAAAAGAGTTCTTAATAAAAATATTTGGAATAGAGAAAAAGGGAAATAGGAAGATATTGGACTTCCTACATCGAAAACAAAGACGAGATGAATCAAATGCAGTGTACGCATGCGAACTAAAGAAATTATGTAAAGAAGCCTTCGGAGAAGCAGATTTGCCCGAAGATAAAATGGTAGACGTCTTCATAAGAGGAATCAAAAGAGAAGACATAAGAGCTAACCTTGGATGCTTGGCACCAGAAACGTTAGATAAAGCAGTAGCAATCGCAAATAGATGTGAAGCCCATCTGGGACTGGGATATCAAGTGGCAGTCTTGGCCACAGAACCAACAACTTCAACAGTCAATGCCAACAACCAAAACAACAATGTCAATCCAGCTATGAATCAATTCATACCAAGAGCACAGCAGATGTTCAAGCCACCAGCAACAAGAAATCCAGAAGATAGAGGTAATAACCAAGTAAGCTATAATAATAATTTCAGGAACAAGCCAAACGCAAACGAACAATGCTCCACATGTCAAAAAATGGGACATCGATCAGAAAATTGCTTCCGGAATTACAACTGCCAGATATGTGGAAAACGAGGGCATACTGAGAGAATATGTCAACAACTTAACAGCAAAGCGTGCTATAATTGTGGTCAACAAGGGCACATCGCAAGGCGATGCAACATAAGAGGAGAATCAAATCAACCAAGACCAAACAATAACCCTACAAGAAATCCACAAATTAACGTGATACAAGAAATAGACATATTACGGGAAACATTACAACGAATGCCCATGGAATTAAAAGAGATGATGCAACAGATGCCCGCCAATATACAGCAACAACGAATCAATGTAATGAGAAGCAATGAGGAGATTCAAGAGCTGCGAACCAGAGAATATCAAGAGCAACAACAAGCTGAATGGCAAAGACTTCAAATAGAGGAAGCCCAAGAAATCCAACAAAGATGGGAAAATCGAAAACAAATCCCGAAAAGAATTAATATGATGAGGATAGAAATTCCAGATGAAATTCACACTGCGGAGCAGTGTGTTGAGAACGAAGGGGGAGGAAATATGATAACAGATAATGAGAAAACAATTGAATTAAATACGATGGAGAAAATAGAGGCCATCAAAGAATTTACAGAGGAGGAAAAACAGAGACGACGACAACTAAAAGAAATGACAACTGAGAAAGCAGACGAACCGGAAACTCAAGAGAGTAATCGAGCAGAGATGATGATAACGGAAGATCAAAACGGGAAAACATTAGTGTACGAGATAGACGAACTCGAAGAAGAAATTATGACACAAAAGACAGAGAATACACTTGAGAAAATAAAGCAAGAGGAAGCTGTAGAACAAGAGGAAGATCAATTAAAAGAAAAAGAAGCAATCCTAAAACAAGAGAAAGCGGAACTTAGAAAGAAGGCACTAATATTAAAAATAGACGGAGCGTTGAAACATTTAGAACAAGAACAAGCACTAGATCAAAAAATAGAAGTGATGGCAAAGAAAGTGCTATCGCAAGAAATGAAAGAGCCAGAATTGAGAGATGAACAGGAAGCATCAACGTCACAAGAAAAAGAAAGGATATCAGAACCAATAATAACAAAAAATCGAATCCAGAGGATACTGCTACACAAAATAGAAACAAGAATCAGAAAAGAAAAGCCCATGTGGAGTAAAGCTCAAATCGAGAATAAAATAAAGGAGATATGGTTCCAAATAAAAGGGCCAACAAAGATAATGAAAGAGGAGGAACAACCACATATTAATATGCTGAGACGAATACCAGACGATCAAACAGATGAAGATGAAAGCGAAATAAGTAGTCTGGGCGGAGAAATATTTCAGTCATGCGAGGAAAACAAACCATACAAAGACGAATCAAAATCCGAATTAGAGGAAATGGAAACGAGTGTACCAAGAGAAGACGAAACCGAGATATTAAAAGAAATCAACGAGATTGTAGAAGAAGTAGATCGAAACCAAATGTTCCTAAACCTCAGAGATACAACTGCATACAGCAGAATAATGAAACTGATTGCGAAAGGACATCAACAAGATAACGGTACATTTACGACATCATGGAAAGACATGATAAAAAAGTACCAAGAGAATCTGAAAGAATATGATAGAGAAGAGTATCAAGTAATTATTGATTTTCCAGAGATACCAAGACAGATAATAGCCACAAGAGGCGAGAGCACAAACGAGTTGTATGATTGGGTAGTGAAAAAGCTAGGACCCAGTTATAAAAATAAACCTTTATATTATCAAGGAAAGAAAATAAAGCGAGATATACACCTAGCGGATGCTCTAATATGGCCAAAAGGAATAAACGTGGTAACATTAAACAAAAATGAAACCGAGGAAACGACAGCAGAAATATGGCAAAAAATTCAGATATTATATGCTAAAGAAATAAAACCTGGATTAGAAAAAGAGAGACAAAAGATAATGAGGCAAAACCAGATAAAAATGACAGAACAAGCAATAGACCAGGCTAGAAAATATATTAATCGATTATCATTGACAAGACCGATCTCAATGAAAATGTTCGTAGAGGCTGTACGGGATACAGACATAATGAGATTCGATAATGAGAGAACAGATGAGTTGATAGCCAAATATGGAGAACACCAAAGAGATATGAGAGGAGATGAACCAATAAAGATAAAAATAAAGCTACCGAATGATGAAATAAAGGAAATACTGGTGGACCCCGATTGCCAAATGCACGAACTATACCGACGAATAAACAGAGAAATCATCCAACCAATAATCGAAAGTAGTGATGACGGTATGGTAGAAGACGTGGCCATAATGTATCACAAACGGCAAATAAGTCCGCGAGCGAACCCCGATATACGAATTAGGTATATGGGAAGACGGACAAACCATTAATATCATAGCGATGGATGAACCAGAGAGAAAAAATACAACAAAAAGGGAACAACAGATCCAAGAATTTCAAGAGGAAAAATGAAAAGAAAGATGGACCAAATATTAACTATCTACCAGTTATGGAGACAAGATGCGAAGTTGAGCACAAAATTACAACCTATAGACGACTCAAGATGCCGATCAACACCATGGAAAAAGGTGCATGATGAAAAGACAAAAGAGTGGAAATGGAAAACGGAGAGAACCGAACCAAAATGGAGAAAATATGTACCAGGAGAAGCGCCAGAAGATGCAGCTAATGAAACAACCTTGGAACTTTATGAAGATGAACCATACGAAAATCTACCAGAGGAAATGCTAAACGAAATGGAATGGCAACCAGAGGAAGACGAGGAAATAAATGATAGAGCTCGATTAGCCCCATACACATGGAAAATAGGTGGATGGGCTGAGAAAGTAAAATCGGCTGAAGAAGAGAAAATCATCGGTATTACAAGTCATCAATTCTATACAGAGATCGGAGGATACCGGATGAAATTGAGAGTGTACCCGAACGGAGATGGGGTTGGAAAAGGAAAATATCTATCAGTGTATTTTTTATTGGCAAGAGGCAGATATGACGGGAAATTAGAGTGGCCATTTAACCGAAAAGTCACAATCTCAATCGCTAAACCCGGAAAATGGGAAGAGCGACATAGCGAAAAATTGGGAGTAGACCCAAGATCCATGATAAGCCAGAAGCCAAAATCCCACTGAAAATGTTGCAGGAGGAGTACCACAATTTCTACTGAAAAAATATGTAACACCTCAATTCGTAAAAGATGATACCATATACATCACGATCGAAGTAGAAACAGAACGAGAAATGAAAATACGAATTCAACAAGAACAAGCGAGACCGCGAATCAGTGTACTCGAAAAACGAGTTCCCGGAACAAGATATTTGCCCACAGATATAGACGATCCTGTGGAGGAAGGATTAACAAGATTAACGGAAACGCAAAAATGTAGAGAATTAGTAGCGATATTGAGAACCGGAGCAAAGAATCAAAGACGAACCGTAACAGATTTAACAAAGTGGATAATCGATTCTTGTAACAGAGTAGAGAACCTGCGAAATATTGTAAAGGAAATAGAGGAATATCGGAGAATGTACGCGTGGTACCCAGAGCAATTCCGAGAAATTATCCGAAAATGGAAACACACCGAATGGGCAGCCGAAACAATAGAGAAGTACAGTTTAAAAATTATGACGCCAGATTTCGAACCAATTGAAAGAGAATTTTATATCACCGCCAAAGTGAGTGAAGTGAAAAAGAGAATACCGTATGAACCGCCATTTCATTTACAATACGAGGGACGATCATTAGACGACGATCTCGAAATCGGAGTTACACAAATGCAATTGGGATTAATCAATATATTAACAGTAGCAAAGATCGCGGGTAGAGAACTCAATAAAAGAGAAATGAAAACGAAAACGCCAATAGGACGACAAGAGAGTCTAAACACACCAGAAGTTCCACCTGCAGCAGATGAAGTAATCGTCATCACAACGGGAGATGAAGAGATACTAAATGATCTAAACGATATCGTAGATGAGGAAACAACCCGGAGAATACCGGAATCAAGAGATTTGTTCATGACAGAAAACGAAGACGATATGATAACAGATGAACCAGATGAACTAGTATGTGATCAAAGACAACCAGTCGAAATTATAGAGCCAGATACTGAAGAGGAAAATAAAAAGAAAGAGAGAAGACGCCGAAGCTCGACAGGAGACGAATGGGATAACTGGATAAACGAACGAGGAGCTACAACATCCAAAGAAACAGCAGACGAACAACCCAAACGAAAAGAAACAGGTACGGCAATGGAAAAGAAATCCAGAGGACGACCAAAAATTGATAAACCAGCCCAGAAAGGAAAACTAAAGAACAAATGCAGATGGACCAATTGACAACGAAATTGAACAAGCTCAGCCAAGTAACGAAGCAGTTACAAGGAAAATTAAAGGGCCAAGAACAAGGAGCAAAGTGGATCAACCGACTAATAACTGATATGCTGGGATTAGCAAATCCAGAAATAAAGAGAAATTTAAAACTCAATAATATCGGAGCAGAAGCGAAGCAGCTTTGGACAGCAATAAAACCAATAATAAATAAAATAATGGATAATAAAGTACGAACCACAACCAAAGATCCAGAGGAATTGCTGTTGATAATAAACCACTTAACAAAACGATCTAAGACCCAAACAGATATTTGGTAGGAATGGCCTATCTAATGTATAATACGATAGTGATATACAGAAAGCGAACTCCAAGATACAATCCAAACGGATATGAATTCGCAATAACAGACATTATCAGGAAAGTAATTGAACCATTCATCCTGACTCAAGGTGGATGGCAAGCTTTTATAAATTTGGTAAGTAAAGATGATCAAACTGAAGTAATGCAGACAAAGTTAAAAGAGTTATTAACGGAATTCGAAACAACGATTAATGCAAGTGACCCAAAAACAGCCAGAAAAGGAATGAACGCGATAATCACCACAATACTCATATGGATGATGTGCGTGAAAGGAGTAGAACCGTTTGTAGTATATGATTGTGATAACATAAAGATCGGTGACAAATATTCACTAAAAGAAACGGAAGAGTGCAAAGCAGCAAACCCCGGTAGATTACAGACAACAGCAACAGCAGTATCATATAACGTATATCAAGAAGTAGATTTCATAAAAACGGAAATAAAAGAATGCTCTGTAACGCGGAAAATCGTGGCATTTCATTGCGGACATCACTCACATTCAACAATTATAGAAGCCGGAACGGAAACAACAGTAGTATCAGTAACGCGGAGCGAATGCGAAGAAGGATTCACGACAGGACGCATCTCAATAGCTGGACGAGTGAATGTAGCAGCCGAGGAAGGGAAAATAAAAACTACCCGAGTATATGCTGCGGGAAGAATAACGGCTGGAGACGGAACGTGTCAAGGAGGAGAGTACACCCTATTGAATCAATTAGTCAAAGGAGTAGTAGTAATCGAAAGCTACCAAGTAAAATTAGAGAAGTATCAAGGATATTTTGATCCAGATACGCAAGCGATGAAAAAGTATCCCCAATGTCTAGCAACAGATAGATCATGCAATACGGGAATGTCAACGATCGTATATCACGCCGATACCAGAACTTGTAGACTCACCTTATTGAAAAGCGCAATATTTGATGAAGTTGCAAGGACGATGTGCACAGTTGAACAGAAACTAACACATCAAAAGAGCGCACTGGACGAATTACGGAGAACCGGAAGAATCGGAAGAAACAACGATTCCACACGACTATCGGATCAGAAGTCACGCCAACGGTAGTAATATCCAACTGATACCACAATCGGATGAGATTTCATAAAAGGGCGAATGGTGAGCAAAAGTGCGACGAAATGGTAGCTAGTTACGAATTATAAAGCGAATATTCTTATTTCGCGAACAGAATACCAAACGCAAAAAGCACAAAATAGACCCCAAAGATGTGAAACTATATTTGTATATAAATAACAAGCATGGCATCCTATATCATAAAGATTGCATCAACAGAGAAATATACTACGATTAGTAAAAATGATTGTATCTTGGAACATAGAAAATACTAAAGACAAAATTGGCCATGGCAATCACGAATCCAGGACAACGCATCCCGCAATTACCACTCCAAGAAGGATATTTTGGAAGAAATCGTTGGAGAAGTCATGTTATACATACAAATGTGAAAGACAATTGCGAAACTCCAGAAAATCAAAAATTCCAAAGAGATAAATGCAAAAACGAGTTAGAATAATGCCATAAAGGAAAAAAATTCAGATTCGCTCAAACCATAACAAGGATGATTAAATCCAAGAGAAAATTCGTACCTAATATGTTCAGTTTGTAGCAATGTATATGGACCGTTATTCAGAAAATAAGAGATTGGAAGTTGGTTACCAATTCCAACCCGAGTAATAGTAGCACACCAAAATATTTGGACTAACCAGAAATTGGCCAGCGAAGCAGAATTCAAACCAGTGGATATATCACAGATGGTGAATATACCAAACAAAAGGATCTGGAACGAGCAGAGACTTTATTATTTCAGCACAAAGGCAAGCAATACTATCTAATATGTGTAACGATAACGTGGAGGTAACAACTATGGAGAGAAAACCCAACTACGAATTGTTACTATCGGCCGGATCATTTTCAACATGCAACAGGCAAATATGATGAAAGCCATGTGGGTTTAATTCTTAATTCTTCGGACAAAATGATGCGAGGAATCTTAGGAATAATCTTATTATTCAATTGTAAGAGTAATCTTACACAATGTTGCATTGTTCGATTATTTTAAAAAGAGAGAGAAAAATCAACTGGAAATGGCAATTTGGAATTCTTTACCGTTCTTAGCTAAACAATGGTGTTACATGGACACTCAAAAGATACCACAAGATTTAAAAAGAATTTATAGGAATCATAACTAAAATGAATGGTACTGATGAAGAAGTCGGCAAAATTTAAAGCAATAATGAAGGACTAGAAGCGAAGAAAACCGGAATGAGCGACAAAAAACGAGCAACTGAAACGTGGATAAATTTCAGAGGATGAATAGCAGTAAATAACAGCGACAATGATGGAAAACCAAGGAGGAAACACGATGCTAACGCCAAGAGCAACTCAAACAAATGGGAAAATCGAAAGACAAGACATAGTGGACATTTCAATCATCCACCGCCAGTAGGACGAATGTCTAAAGAAAGCAGCATCATCAGTAGAGAGAAATATGGAGGGGATAACAAGTTCCGATACCAAGACCAACAACATTACGAATATTTATCCAGTTACATACGAACCAAATGGGCAGATTTAGTACCAAGAACCAGCCAAGATCGAGAAGTGTGGATCAAGATCAGGAAACTCGAAACCATAGCTATGTTACAAACATTTAGCTGGACCAAATTAACGTACCCATAGAAAATAAATGGGGTAGAGATTAAAAGCATGATCGATACGGGAGCAACATTTCAGCAATAAAAATGCGATTAAAAATACCCGGAAGACTATGGCCATGTATAGAAGAAGCTGAACATGGATGTGATAAACTTGTAGCAAGAATCGGAGCAGTCTCGGAAAAAAATATGGTCGATTAATCGAATATAAAAATGTAAAATCAATACATATCTAGCAGTTATCAGAGAGATTTGAGTGCAGATTGTATAATTGGAACGGATCTCATGCCAGATTTGCTAAAGAGATAAATAAAGATCTTAGGATGCGGATGGATGCTGAGAGATAAAAACCGGACGAATTATGTATGTAAAATCAGAAGTGAGAATGTTCAGAGAAAAATAGTAGTGCCAGGCGCACAAACATGATTTGTTAGTAAAGTGAATGAAATCTCTCTT